>JAMKCH010000650.1:0-44393 GCA_023653785.1 Ophioderma brevispina
GTGTGCCCAAATAAGTAATTAATATTCATGAATATGCAATAATGCAGCCAAAAGCTACACTACTCTTTGCCACCTCACTTTATCACCCAACCAAGTGTGAAGTAAATGGGGATTAGCGTTAGCCAGCAGCAGCATTTCAAAAAAGGGTAACCGAAATGTGCCTGAAAATATGCAAATAAGCTAATTAAAATTCTTGACTATGAAAATAAGGCAACCAAAGCCTCCAAATTTTAATATGCGGGCACATCACTCTATCATCCTATAAGTTTGGAAGTAGTAAATCGAGGATAGCGTTTAGCATGCAGAGCTTTTAAAAAAGGTTACCGAGTCATACGGACGGGCGGACGGACATACGGAAGGACACACAGAATTTGGCTAGTATGTGCCTACATGAACATTGTTCAGGCGACAAAAAAATGCAATTCACTGCGTATGGCGGTTTGTCATTTTTATGACCCCCTGTCAGATCTGACATATCAGATCTGACATAGCCTAATCGGGAAAAGTAGTAATAAATGTGTAAGGGGCGGGTGATAACTGTTTAAGTTAGTCGCTTCAACGACGTACACTTGATGTGAATTTGCATGAACTCAAGTAAATGAACGGGTCTCATTCGTTGTTTGAACAGGGCACCAAATGAGACTAAGGCAATGTCATTCGCGCGGGAGTTTCCTTATCGGGAATTCAGGGAAAAGGAAAATTGGGAGCCTTGCCGGTTCGCGCCAATGCCCGTTTAGTCCAGCCGCATAATGTTCAAGTGTTTTAAGTTCTACACTGAAAAGTGCAACATACTGCATTACCTCAACGTGCAGCAATATATCAGCGGGGGGTATAAGGGTAGACAGGGTTTTAGATGCGATACATGGCGAGGATGGGGATAGCTGATGTTGCTCAGACATATACCAAACAAATAACATATTTGTCGTTACAATTTTCTGTAAACCTAGTTTCAAGGGAAATGTAAGCCTCTTTTTACTCATCAGTCGCACTCAATTAGGGTCGGAATAGGGGACGCACCAGTAGATTTCCAGGGGGGGGCTATGAGTTTTGGTCTGACAATTTTTTTCCTTCCCTGGCAACATTTTTTCTCCAATCCCCTCCATGGCAATCAGATTTTCCCCCAGACCCTCTTGAATATTTTTTTTTTTAACCAAAATTGTAAAATACCTGATTTAAATATGTTGTGTTAAATAAAATGGTAGTGTATCCATCAAGATGACAAGCCAGCTGCAAAATTTTAAAGGCCATGGGCCCGATGCTAATGCTGTCCCCAGAAGACCCGGATTTTACCGGAAGTGGCCAAAATTTTGGTATCACAGAAAGATACTATTTTTCTCATTTACCCTGTGAATCTTAGGGCTAAAGGATTTTTTTGGTTGGAAGTTATGAGTGAAAAAGTGCCCCTTTGATCGACCAATATAATTTTACACAGTAATCTATGGGGCTTACAAAATTACGTTTTTAGCTCTCACATCAAACAGATTGAAAATATCGGCACCGTATCTTTACAGTTGGAGGTTTGGGGTGAAGCCCCAATCTATCAAGATGGAAAATTTGAATTTTCTTAAATCGGGCCCATCTCCTTTAGATGGGTATATACAATAAAAACTAATATTAAAAAGCAGGTTTATCGAATAGGTAAAAATATTAAAACAAATCACAATCTACTTGTTTTCTTCATGTATTTCTGAACAAGTATTCAAAAGCATCTAGGATTGGGCCCCCCCCCGGCAAAGTTATTAACTAATAACGTATATGTTATTTCACATGATCACAGCATTTTGCAGTATACATTTACATCAAAAATATAATTCATTTAAAATGCATATACCATGATATCATAGTCCATATAGAAGGACCCCGTTCTCCCTCTGACCTTGCCACCGAGCGCGTAGCCGCGTTGTCAAGCCGGTGTAGGGTCACGGGGGGATGGTCTTATGATATCACAGCTAATGTTAACATTTTGGCCCCCATGCAAAATTGGAATATGTAGAGTAGTACAGCCCCGGGAGTACAGGGTAGGTGAGTTGATTATGGACCTATTCTGGTGATGAAAACGACCCAAGGTGGCCTATTTTCAATTACAATTATTCAAATTTTCCTAGTATGTGCGATATACTCTGAGCTGGACAAAACACGAGGCTCCCGGCCGGTCGGACCACCTGATAGATTATGGTCCAATTCTAAACGGGGTAAATTCCCAATTAGCTTCAATAAACGGGTGTGGCAATTTTGGGACCCACTGTGAACAGTGGGTGTCCTACTGACTAGTGCCCTCATCAAGACGTCTTGTAACCTAATCGAGACGTTTTCAGCATGCCGCAACGATAATGCCAAGTCTAATTCAGACGGTCTATCGCTGCTCTGCTAAAGATTCGAGGTCGCAAATTGTTTACATGTGAACCGTCTGATGCAGTGAAGACTATACGATAATGGGTTTGTAGGGCCATTAGGGAAAAAGTCGCGCCATAAAATTGTTTTTCCCGCGAAAGTGTTTGCGGAAACATCCGGCTACCCAAACGCATTTTTATGGAAACTGTCGCAGGCACAAACAGACAAGGGAAGACCAAAGAAGAGATGGAAGATAAGATGAAATCATTGTGGGCACCACCTTTCACAAGGCATATTTGGAAGCGCGAGATAGGAATAGATGGTCTAAATTGTTCGAGGAGCCAAAGTCATATGGGAACCATGGTGCATAGAGATAGATAGATAGAAGTCTATCAGAAGTCAAACCTGCGATCGTGGGCAAATGAGAAAGTGGGGTCGTGAAGTAACTTTAAAACTATCTCAATTTTATTTAACAAAAAGGGAAACGGATTTGCAAAATTTAAAGGGGATTCTACTCCTGGTCATTTACCAATGTCGTTAAACCCCGTTTAAACCATCTATGTGCATGATGTGAGGAACAGTGGGACTGTAGATTTGGGCGCAATCGCGAAACAGCGGGGGGGGTTATAAAGTGAGCGGTGGGGGGGGGGGGTCGCCCCGTGTTGAATATTTACAATGAGGGTCATTGTGATAAATGTGGGAAACCCTGCGTTAGGACCTAGCAGAATTAGCTTAAATATATTATCATAGTCGCCATCTCAATTCATTAAGTTTCTGAAATAGGCGTCGACCATACGCGAGCGAGAGTTGCTGCATATACCTAGCAGCTATGTATTTCCTTGACGTGCACGACAAGAAAGTTCAAAAAGCCGGTTGTTTTGTGGGGACAATTACGATAGCAAGAAAGTTCAAAAACAAGGTTTGCTGTTTTCTTTTGTACTGTTTGTCCAATAAACCTAGGAAACGTTCTTGGTAGGTGGTCTAAATCGATCCTGTGCAATTTGAGAGAAAATTCGTATCCTAAAGAAGATTCTCCTCCTGTCACTTTAAACGGCATTGCGTATGAAGCCGACATCCATGCCAATGGAAAAAACCAATCCAATAGTGGCCCAAGATACAGAGCCATGTGATGAAGATGGGGAACCATGTTGGGCCAAAATGCGTTGCTATCGGGGGTATTGACTGTGAGCACCATCTTTTTGTGGCCTTAAAGGGCTTGGTGCCAGAAAGGTTAGAAGTGCTTTGTTTATGAGACGGCAACACTACACTACACGGCGTACACTATCCCGATTAGCGATTAATCATTCCGATTGGAGTGGGTCAGAATGTCACTATGTCACAGTATAGGTCACAAAAATGGCCACAACCCTCAATATAAAGAGCTAAACGGAATACAAAACCCGAATGGGATGCTGTGTCAGATATGTCAGATTGACATGGGCAATGTGATGTCGGCTCATATCGGCATCCTTAAAGTGACAGGAGGAGATCTTTTTAGATACGAATGTCTCTCAAATTTCACAGGATCGATTGTAGATCCACCTACCAAGAACGTCTCAATGTTGTATTGGACACAAACAAGTACAAAAGAAAACCCAATCCTACGTTTTCAACTTCCCTGACTATCGTAATTGTCCCCACAGAACACCGTGCTTGACTTTCTGTCGTGCACGTCAAGGAAATAATAGCCTGCGCGTTATATGCAGCAACTGCTCGCGCGCGTTGTAGACGCCTATTCAGAACCTTAGAACTGACATGGCGACTATAATAATATCCGTTAAGCAATTCTGCCTTGGTCCTAACGCAGGGTTTCCCAACCTTTATTCTGCACGACCCTCATTTTAAAAGATTATCACGGGGCGACCCCCCCCCCCCCCCGACACTTTATACCCCCCCCGCTTGTTCTCGCATTGCGCCCAAATCTCAGTCCAATTGTTCCTCACATCCATGCAACATAGATGGTCTTTAAACCTGTTTTAAACGACAGTGGTAAATTGACTCTCCAGGATGGAAAGAAGCACCTTCTAATTTTGCGACATTGTTTCCCTTTTTTAAATAAAATTGAGATGTTTTAAAGTTAGTCTTAACGACCCCTTTCGTCATGTGTGTCCCACGATCCGCATGCATTGTGACATTTCTAAGACTTCTATCTCTCTATCTATCGATGCACCATGTCCCATAGGACGTTGGCTCCTCGAACAAATTTAGACCATCTATTCCTATCTTGGCGCCTCCAAATATCCTGTGGAAGGTGGTGCCCACAATGATGACATCTTCCCATCTCTTCCATGGTCTTCCCTATCTGTTTTTGCCTGCGACAGTTTCCATAAAAAATGCTTTGGGTTAGGCGGATGTTTTCGCAACACTTTCGCGGGTGAAAACAAATTGTTATGCGGGACTTTTGCCGAATATCCCTACACCCATTACGTAGAGTCTCACTCATCAGACGGTTCATGGTTACACAATTGCGTCCTCGAAGCTTTAGCATTAGCAGCGATAGACCGTCTGAGAATGAGACTGCATAGCGTTGCGCATGACCTGACAAGGGGCGTCTCGATTAGGTTACAAGAACGTCTTGATTAAGGCACTAGGTCGTACATTCACTGTGTCCACAGTGGGTCACAAAATGGCCAACCCCGTTTTATTGAAGGGCTAATTGGGAAGTTACCCCGTTAGAATTTAGACATAATCTATCAGGTGTGTCCGCCCGGCCGGGAGTCCTGTGATTTTTGTCCATCTCAAGGCTCATCGCACATACTAGGCAAAGTGTGAATAATTAATTGAAATAGGCCACACGTGTTCGTTTCACCCAGAAATATGTCATAATCAATACACACGACCGCTTGTACTTCCGGGGTCTGTCCTTCTCCGACGCATATTCAATTTGCATGTGCCAGAAATGTTAACATTAGCTGTGATATCATAAGACCATCCCCCGTGACCTAGCCACCGAGCTGGACGCGCGCTACGCGCTCGTGGCAGGGTCAGAGGGAGAACGACGGGTCCTTCTAGATGGACTATGATATCAGGTATATGTCATTTGTATCATGAATTATATGTTTTTGGATGTAAATGGTACTACTGAAAAATGATGTGATCAATGTGAAATACATATAAGTTATTAGTTAATAACTATGCAACCTAGATAGCTCTTTAAAACTTGTCCAGAAAACATGAAGAAAACAGGAGATTGTGATTTGTTTTAATTTTTTAAAATTGTTATAAATTGGGCTGTATTTTAATTATTAGATTTTTATTGTATTATACCCATTCCTTAAAGGAGGATGCCCGTATTTAAGAAAATGAAATTTTCATCTTGATAGATTGAGCTTCACGCCCAACTCCGCCTGCAAAGTTACAGCCGATATTTCAATCTGTTTTGGATGTGAGAGCTAAAACAATGTTGTACAATCCCATAGAGTTATGTGTCAATTATATTGGTCGATCAAAAAGGTCACATTTTTCATCTCATAACTTCCAAACGAAACATCCTTTAGCCCTAAGATTTCACAAGTAAATTAGAAAATAGTAGCCCCAAAAAAAAAAAAAAAAAAACTTTTTTTTCTTGTGATACCAAAATTTTGGCCACTCGGTAAAATCCGGGCTTCTGGGGAAAGGCTATTAGCGTTCGGGCCATGGACCTTTAAATATTTTGCAGCTGGACATTTCCATCTTGATGGTACACTACACAACTTTTATTAAACACAACTATTTTTTTTTTTTTTTTAATTTTTTATATGAAAAAAAAAATATTCAGATGGTAGGGTGGGAAAATCCGGATTGCCAGGGAGGCGGACTTGGAGAAAAATGTTGTACCAAAGGGATGGAAAAACATTGTCAAACCAAAACTCTATAGGCCCCCCTGGAATCTCTCTACTCTGTGACGTACCCTAATTCGACCCTACTTGAGTGCGACTGATGAGTAAAAATAGGCTCCTTTTCTCCCCCTGAACCATGGTTACAGAAATTGTACTACAAATATGTTATTTGTTTGGTAATGTCTGAGCACCTTACTAGGCTATCTCGCCAGGTATCAGCATCGATAACAACCCTTTTCTACCCTGATGATTGTCATGCACGTTGAGGTCTGCAGTATTTTGCCAACATTTTTCAGTAGTAGAACCCTGAAACATCTCAAACATG
Organism: Ophioderma brevispina; assembly: GCA_023653785.1. NCBI lineage: Eukaryota > Metazoa > Echinodermata > Ophiuroidea > Amphilepidida > Ophiodermatidae > Ophioderma > Ophioderma brevispina. The sequence goes on from JAMKCH010000650.1 coordinate 6,475, forward strand.
ATGAGTCTGGACCTACACGGGCATTGGCGCACCGCAGGCTCCCAATTTCCCTTAATTCCCGATAAGGCACTCCCGCGCTACTGAATTGCCTTAGTCTCATTTGGTGCTCTGGTCAAACAACGAATGGGACCCGTCATTTACTGAGTTCAGATCAATTATCAAAGTGTACGTCGTTGAAGAGCTAACATAACAGTTTCCCACCCCTCCCCTTACCTACTTATTACACTTTCCGATTATGCTATGTCAATCTGATTGTCAGATCTACGACATGGGTGGCATAAAATGACCAAACGGGCCATAAGCAGTGAATGCATTTTTTTGTGTCGCCTGAACGAATGTATCATAGGAGGCCACATAACTATTCCCAACTTCTGTGTGTCCGTCCGTGTGTCCGTCCGTCCTCTGCGTATGACTCGGTTTAACCTTTTTTAAAATGCTCCGCAGGCTAAACGCTATCCTCGTTTTTACTTTAAACTTGCTAGGACTGTAGAGTCGAGGTTGTGCGTGCAATCATTATGTGTAGGCCTTTTGTTGCTTATTTGGCATATTCAAGAATTTTAATTAGCTTATTTGGCATATTTTTCAGCATTTCCGTTAACCTTTTGTTGATGCTCTCTGGCTTACACGCTAACCCCATTTACTTCACCTTGGTAGGGTGATAAAGTGAGATGCCAAAATAGTATGTGTGCCTTTTGGCTGCATTATTTGCATATCATGAATATTCTTAGCCTTATTTTGGCCCGTCAACTGACAACACCTTTCCTCCGCAAGGCCTTGTGTGCAAGTTTCTGGAGTGCGTACGACGTATATGATGTAACTCTGGTGGAAGGAAGCGGGTTAAAGAGTTCTCAATCTGATTACAGATGTTGGCATTTCGGCGAATTACATATGCAATGAGCTCATTTATATGCAAATCACGTAATCGCTATATTTTTGTACGGTACATCGATATGCAAAATTCCTTCACTGCACGACATCTCATTATGGTCGCATCTTTTTTGGCTATTTGAAGTTCCTGATACATGCGCCTTATGTATGCAAATGAGCGAATTAAATTGCATAATGCTGAATCGCTAAAATGGGACATCAGATATGCAAAATTCCTTTTCTACATGAAAAAACTATCACCATACATCTTGTGTGTGAATCATATGGAGGGGAAGGGTGCGGTGTTGGAGGGGGCCAGGTGGGGTTTAAGTGGGCGAGTGGGGGTGCGTCGGGGAGGGGGGGGTGCGTCGGAGGGGTCGGGTGGTGTGCATCTGGGTGGGGTCGGGGCTCGTGGTGGGGGGCATCTGGGTGGGGTCGGGGTGGTGGCATTGGGGTAGGGTGCATCGGGTAAGGGTGGCGGGATGCGTCGGTGAGGGGCGGGTGACCTCATGTGACCATTTTGACCCTGGTGACTTCAGTGACCTTGGTGACTTCTTGTGACCTGGTGACTTTTGTGTGACCTTTGTGACCCCATGCACCCTTGGTGACCTTGCCGGACCTTGCGACGCTCACGTCCCTTGGCCCCTTCACAAATCGGTGTGCTGCCGGGAGTGGGTCAGTGATGCGAACGGGGAGGGGGTGGGTGTTTCAGGGAGGGGGCTGGGTGGGGTGACCTTGGTGACCTCATGTGAAACCCTTGGTGACCCATTGTTGACCCTTTGTGACCCCATGTGACCCTAGCGACTTTACCCCAGTTGATCCAGTTGAATCATGACCCATGTTACTCTCAGTGCCCATGTGACCTCAGTGACCCCATGTGAAACTTGATGACCCCATGCGACTTTGTACGCCATGCCGACCCTTTGGACCCCATCGACATTTGTTACCTCGTGACCATATGCGAGCTTTGTGACCGCCATTGCCCTCATTGGACCCCACTGTGACCTCAGTGACCCCAGTGACCTCTGTGATTCCCATGTGACCTTTGTGACCATGTGTGACCTTGGTGACCTCAATCACCTCTAATGACCCTCATGTCACCTTTGACCTCCCTTTCACAGACCGCAATGGCCGACGACACTAAGGTCCAACGGCCGCGATGTATTTTCACATTACGGTTTACTTTTTAAAATGCTCTCGCTAAACACTGCCTCGAGTTTATTCAAACTCAAATACTTGTGTATAAACCCTGTTCTCCAGGCATTTTGTGTTCTTTCTAATCATTTTGTCCAAACTTCATCATAAGCAAGTGACGCGCAACCAGGCGACACTTGTGGTTCGTGAGAACCGCCTTCGTTTTTTTAATATGTTTATTTTCTTTATGTATTTTTTCATGGGGGGCTTTTTTTTTGGCACTCTGTTTGCGTGTAATGGGGGGGGGGGGGGGAGCGGAGAGTATGCAGGTGTTAGCACGTGTGTGACCTATCTGCTGGGGTTCGGTGTGTTTGCATAAAAGAGTGTTTTGGTGCACGGATGTTTGTGCATTTGGTGATGTACCTTCGAATTAGAGAATAAGGTATGATTTTGGGAACCGTACCTCTTTACGACTAATTGACCCAAGGCGATACATTATTTTAAGTGAAGAACGATGGCGGAGGCCGGGTTCTTCCACGCACACATACTTGTGTCCGCCGGGTTCATTTGTCTTAAAGAGAGTATACACCCCGGGTTTTCCTAAAATCATACCTTTCTTCTCATTCTTTAAACAGCTTTTATCATATAAGGTCATCTTTAATCCAATTTCGCGATGCTTTCTGGCTTAAATACAAACAACAAAGGACTGTCCCCACCACCATTGGACAACAATCGAACAACCCCGTTGAACGCAACGATCATACGCCGAGACGCAACCATTGACAGGCGCGCGTGCCCTAGAAAAAGCAGTATTAACGCTTTGCGCTCAACCCTAAAATAACTTCATCGCACGCGTACTACCTGGGTTCAATAAACGAATTGAACCCTGCATCGCCAATGAAATTGCTTACATTTTCACAGTCTTGTAAGAATGTAGGCGAGTGTGTCAGTTTGTGTTTCGGTGAGTTTGTATTTGTGTGGTGTAGAGAGTGCGTGGTATGTGTGTGTGGACGTGTGGAAGAGTTTATACGTTTGGCGCGGACTTGTTGTTGGAAGAGTGAATGAGCTTGTTTGGGTAAGTCATACAAAATGTAGTAATTTGTAATTTATTGATTATATATTATTTTTCTTTGGTTATTGTAATCAGCTTCCGTTGTGTATCTTTTGTTTATAAACGCACGCTGTTAGGCGTGTGCCACTGTTGAAAAGTGTATGTTCAAATTAAATAAATAATATTTTCTGTTTTTTAATATTTTATTTTGTGGGATGCCAAATAAATCCGAGCTCCCCCCCCCGATAAGTAAAGTGCAAAAAAAAACCCAAACAACCTAGATTTTATATAGGTATATAGAGAAAAAAATAGTGGTTCCTCTGACATTTGAGATTATAAAACTTAAGAGTTTAGTTCAATCAGGGATCCAAATAAATCGGGATAGGACACTCGATCAACGAAATGGAGCATACTCCACCGTGATCTGCATGAAACCCGTTACTTATGGATCGCTGGTTGTACGTGGCGCTGTTCCGCTAAGCATTCCCGATTACGTCATACTGCAAAATAATCATCGTTCTGGTTACCTATCGTACATGGTGGCGCTATTACTATGGCAATAATATACTCCTGAAAAGAAAAGCTAGAATTTATTATTTAAACATGTTGAAGTGAATTTGTTCTAAAATGTATTTTAAGAAGGCCTCAAAACTTAGGGTTGGGATTTATTCCGTTTATGTAAATTACCAAATAATATAGGCCTACATTATGCATTTAACTCTCCGTTCAAGGTGGATTATATAATTTGTCATGCCGGCGATTGTTAACATTTTTGCTTATTTTCAAGCTTCATCTCACTGCATTACTATGCCTGCGAATCGTCTAGGGAATTGTTACCACAGTGTCACCCGCCTGGTTCAATTTGATAATTATTTAGATTTATCAAACTTGGAACTCCTCCATAAGCATGGAGGGTATCTGATTTCAATCATGTACATTAATTTAGTTATATAAAAAAAAAGATTGTGTTCCTAGTGTGGTTTTGATGTTAATTTTAGCGAATGCAGACATTTCTGGTATGCCTTTGACATACAATGATAGTGTGTTGCTTTGAATCTGCAATTTACGGTTAATTGCTTTTTGATGGGAAGCAAAATTTTGGAAAGATTTAGCCAGCAAAATATCGCTAATGAAAAATAACAATGTCTGTCTGGATGTGTGGAATGCTTGCAGGTCACTTCATGTGCAAAAAAAAATAATGAAGGGAAAGGTTTAACGGGGGTAAAAAAATTTTTAATGCTCCAATCATGTCTAATTCTCAAATTATGTCTAACTCAAGGAACAAAACAAGTCTCTTGGCTGGTGTATTCACTTGGTTTTATAAAAGATACAGAGCAAAACGATTAGTGGAGGTCAAAGGTCACAAAATCAGCTGTACATTGGTGAAGATCTCCAAATGCTCTAATGTCTCCGCCGAAACAAGCGGAACGGGGGATATAAAATGAGCGGCGTTACGTCGTTCGTTGTTGATAAAAAAGTTAAACCCACATGTATACGATTATCTGGCGTTCCGTAAGGGCAACAATGATTTCACTTGGTGGAAAGCGCGGGTTGATGAGTTCTTGACCTGATAGATTTGGCGTAAAATAGCTAATTAGTATCTTAATTTGCCATAATTCTGAACTTTCCGCAAAGACTGTGTACAAGTTTTCTGATTTATAAGGCATATAATGATGTACCTTGGTGGAAGGAAAAGGGGGCTGAAGAGGTTCTCGACCTGATTAGATTTTGGAACGTATTTCGGGCAAAATTGAGTATTAGTATGCAAATGAGCAATTAATATGCAAAACTCAGATTTAATGCGATATTAGGACACTTACATCGGATACTCAAAATTCCTGCATTGCATGGGCACATTTTTTTTGCAAGTAATGTGATATATGCAGCTGAGGTATGCAAATGAGCTAATTAAATATGCATAATGCTGTATCTCTGAAACTGAAACGGTACATCTGATAGGCAAAATTCCTTCGTACATGAGACTACTATGTCATAGGAGATGGTGAGGGGGGGTTACCGCGGGGGGGGGGGGAGGGGGAGGGAGGGAGGGCGGGGGCGGGAGGGAGGGGGGGGGGGAGCGGGGGGAAGGGTGTGGGAGAGGGGTGTTGGGTGGAAGGGGGCTGGAGGAGGGGTGGGGGTGGTGCGGAAGTGATGGGAGGGAAACGGGGTGGGGGGCAGGGGGCAGGGGGAGGGTGCGTGGGAGGGGGGAGGAGTGGGGGGAGGGGAGGCGGAGGGGGGGGAGGGGAGGGGAGAGGGGAGGTGGGGGCGGTAGGGTAAGGGGGTGAGGGGGGGGGTGGAGGGAGAGGGGCAATGTTGTGGGGAGTTGGGGAGGGGAGGGGGGTTAAGGGGTTGGGTGGGGACGGGTGTGAGGAGGGGGGTGGGGGTGTTGGGGATGGGATGGGTATGGGTTGGTTGAGGTGGGTTTGTGCAGGGTGTTGGTGGTGGTGTTGCGGGGTGTTGGGTTTTTTTTTTTTTTAAAGGGAGATGGGGTGGGGTGCTGCGGGTTGTGCGGAGGGGGTGGCATTGTAGTTGCATATATTGCATGTTAGTGATCAAGACATTCGGCGGGGACATATTTTACGCATCGCGTAATACGAGTTCGCCTTGTTTAGTAAAAGCTAAAATTGTTCTTCTTTATACATGATTACAAATGTTGGAATGTGAACCACTAAAGACAAAGGTTTTAGGAACCCTGCTACACCAAAACATTTGTAGTCGGTTCACAGTGAATGAAATTGACTAATGAGCTTAACCTGTGATTAAAATATTTGTTTTCACAAAAATAGGCAAATTGTAAATGTTTTATATTCAATCATGACATTTTAAATTTAGAGCAGGATTGTAAAATAAAATATTGCACATCAAATGTGACTGGATTAGTAGTAGACAGTGGGTGAACAGGTTATCCGATAACATTGTTTCTGTTTTGTTCATTGGTATTGCATCATCGATTTTCAATTTCATGTGTTGGAAAACACGCAAATACCATGATGTTAAAAGCCCTGGGGGCCCACTTGTATTCAGAGGTGGTGGATATGATTGCGTGAACATGGGACTCACAAAATGCACTATAAACAAGGATTCCACCGACTAAAAAACCCTACCCTATAAAAAGTATTTTTGATCAGTTTTGCTTACCCTAAACAAGTAAGGGCAAGCATGTGTCCTCAATGCACCCTTCATTTATCTGCTTTGGCTTTTACAAATATTTTTTGTCTCTGCTTAAAGTGCAACAAGAGATTTTGAGGCACTCAAATATTGTGTCATAATATAATTTCATATAGAATAGATCCTCAATAGATTCTACCTTGTATTTGGCTACAGACATGGCTTAAAAAGAGAGAGAAAAAAGGCGACGATTATTTTGATTTGCGTATATTTCAATATAAAACATAGGCTGGATTTTGATACAAAATTAGAAATTTCATAATTTTTGCACAAAAAAACATTTTCAGCTCTTAAATACATTTGGATGGGGATATTTTTGATGGACAGCTTACCAACGCAAAGCAATTGATCCATCAAAATGCAACAAATGGGAAAGTTGTTAGTTTTAGTTCATCACAAGATTTTGACCGACTAAGTTCATACTCAACTGGTAATGTGGGGGGGGGGGACCTACAGGTTTTTCTACATATTTTAAACGAATTAAAAAAAATGGCCTTCCATTTTTGTTTTGAAAAAAAATATGCCTTCTGTCAGTATAATCCATCCATTTTAGTTCAATCACAAGAACAACAATCATTGGAGCAACCGATATGATCCAAATTTGAAGTCTGTTTCCCTTTACTTTTTGAGAAATTGTGTTTTTTGTCGTGCAAGATTTGCAAAAAATATTGTGAATTTTGCAGATAGACTTTCAAAATAAAAATTAAAATAAACATTTATGAAAGGTTTTGATAATTTTCTATTAAAAATAAAGCATTTGTGTCAGAAATTCGCCAAAGATGTGTTCAGAATGACTCTATAAAGCAATAAATACATAAGAATTAAAAATAAAGAAAAAATAAATGTTCTGCGTTTTCGCTCACGTCCTTTGAATAAAACTGTCATAGGTACGGAACCGAATATCTGATTTGAGTCAAACTTGAAGCAAACGAATCTTCTGGGTTTTAAAAGCTAAATTTTAACGAATGAACACAATTTTGTCAAATATTCACCCTGTATAACCCCCAACACCTTAAAGAGATGATTTCTTCTTGCCGTTAGGTAAAAATTGACGGAATTCATTGCGTAGCGGTTTTGGAGATCGCAATCAGACATATTACTGCCATATTTAGGGATTGTTTCCCTGAGCTTTCCACAGCACTCATCAACCTCCAAAAATCCAACTCTAGTATCGAACATCGGTCGCCCTACCCCCCACCCCCACCCCCACCCCCACCCACACCCCCCATGTGGTTTACATAATTCTAGTATCCCAGGAATTATGTTTAAGTAAATGCAAAAAAAAAAAAAAAAAAAAACACCACAAATTTTATATATATATTTAGTGAGAAATAGTGGTTCCTCTTTAGGCTTGGTAGATTGATACTTAATGTTCAATTTAATAAATATTTTTATCAAATTTTTTGAACTCCTACATAAGTATGGAGGGTACCTGATTTCAATAATATTACATTTATTTCATACAGAAATTTCCTTAAATTTGTTTCCTAGTAGTAGGGTTATAAATCAGAATCCCATTCTAGAAGTTTGGGGAAGAAGGTTTGAAGATGTTTTTCTATAGTTTGAAGGGTGCTGAATCAGAATTTTTGGGTCCAAACTCTGGGAAATGTGGGGAACTTTGTAAAATAAGGGGGTAAAATTTGTACAGGGGTAAATTGAAATCAAGTCAAATTGTGTTTAAATGTACACCAATGTATTTGTCTCATTATAAGGATTAAACAAGGTATAGTTTGTCCAGGTTCTGACCTTTAGTTAAAACAGGTACAGCCCTATTAAGGTTCAAGGTCATCCTGGGGGTAAACGTTACCCAGTGCTCCGATTTTGTTGAAACTGGTGTCAAATTGTTAGTCTTATCACAATGTTTGGCATTTGGTTTCGTAATTCATGGGCAAAATTTAACAACAGTCTTCAGGGGTCTATAGGGGTCACCAAAACTTGACCTCAATTTGTATACAGAGCTGTCACTCAAAGAATTGAAACTAATTTTCTGCTTCAGTATGACCAGGGCAATAATTTGACACTGGTTTCAACAAAATCTGAGCACTGGATTTTTTTTGCCCCAGAATGACCTTGAACCTTATCAGGGCTATAGCCGAGTAACTAAAGGTCGGAACCTATACAAACTATACCTTTTTTTAATCCATTATGACAAATACATTGGTGTACATTTAAACACAGTTTGACCTGATTTCAAATTTACCCCTGTACTAATTTTACCCCCTTATTTTACAAAGTTCCCCACATTTCCCAGAGGTTGGACCCAAAAATTATGATTCAGCACCAGTGGCGGATTAAAGGAAAATGGCCCTGTCAGCAGCTTAAGGTGAGGGCCCCTTTAGTGTCGCAAAGCGACGCAATGACCCACTTTAGTGCGAATAGGGGGTGTTTGAGGGGGCCCTGAAAGCAATATTTTAGGGTGGCCCTGTCAGCAGCTGCTGACTCTTAAATCCGCCACTGTTCAGCACCCTTAAAACTATAGAAAAACATCTTTAAACCTTCTTCCCCAAACTTCTAGAATGGGATTCTCGTTCATAACCCTACTATAGTCTGGTTTGTGTAATTTTAGCTAATGCAGATATTTATGGTATGCCTTTTGGCATTACAAATTGTGTTTGCTTTGAATCTGCATATACCGCTAATTGCTTTTGATGGGAAGCAATATTTTTGGAAAGATAGCTCAGCAAAATGTCGCTTATGAAATGACAATGTCTGTCTGGATGTGTGGAATGCTTCCAGGTCTCTTCCTGTGCAAAACGAATTAGGGGAAAGGTTAAACGGGGGTCAAACAATTTTAAATGCTGCAATCATGTCTAATCTCAAATTATACGTCTAGCATCAAGGAACGAAAAAGTCTATGGCCGCGTGTCTTCAATTTGTTTCATTAAAACCAATACAGAGCAAACGATGGTGGAGGTTTCGAAGGTCACAAAATCAGCTTGTACTTTGGGGGGCAGATCTTCAAATGCTCAAATTTAAGTAAATAGGCTAAAATTGTTTCTTTATACATTGATTAAAATGTATGAATAAGTGAAGACTTACAAAGGTTTTGGAACCCTGTACACCAAAACATTTTTAGTCGGTTTAACAGTGAATGAATTGGACAAGAGCTTAACCTGCTGTAAAAAATTTGTTTTCACCAAAAATCTAGGCACCATGTAAATGTTTTCTATTCAATCATGCATTAAATTTAGAAGCGAGATTGTAAAAAAAAATATTGCACATCAAATGTGACTGATTTTTTTTTAAGTATGTAGACAGTGGTGAACAGCGTTATCGATAACATGTTTCTGGTTTGTTAATTGAGATTACAATCCGCGATTTCAATTTCAGTGTTTGGAACAGCAAATAACAGATGTTAAAATGCCAGGGGCCACTTGTATTCGGAGGTGGATATTGATGCGTGAACATGGTACTTACAAAATGCACCCTATTTACACCAGACTAAAAACTCCTACCCTATAAAAACAAGGTGTTGTGAGGGTATATAAACAAGTTTTTTGCTACCCTTAAACAAGTAAGCCAATGGCATGTTGTCTTCAATACACCCTTTAGTATCGTGCTTTGCTTACCAATTTTTTTATCTTGCTTAAAGGTGGCTGCAACAAGAGATTTTGGGGCACTCAAATATTGTGTCCTACTAGTAATTCATATGGACTAGATACTCAATAGATTTCTGAACTGGTATTGGACTACAGAAATTGTCTTAAAAGAGAGAAAAAAAGTGATTTTGATTTGCTTATATTTCCCAATATAAAACATAGGCTGGATTTTGTATACAAAATTATAAATTTCACATTTTTGTGCCAAAGGAAAACATTTTTCAGCTTAATACTTTTGGATGGGGATATTTTTGATGACAAGGCTTTACCAAAGCAAAAGCTATTGATTCATCAGTGAGACCAAAGGGGGAAATTGTTAGTTTTGGTTCATTCACAAGAGTTTGAACCTACTATGTTCATACTCAACTGGAAAGGGGGGACCTACAGGTTTTTCTACATATTTTCCAAAATTAAAAAAAAAAATTGCCCTTTCAATTTTTGTTTAAAAAAAAATGCCTTCCTGTCAGAATAATCCATCCATTTTAGTTAATCACAAGAACAACATTGGATCAACATCTGGTCCAAATTGAAATCTGTTTACCCTTATACTTTTTGAAGAAATCGTTGTTTGTTGTTTTGGTTTATGTGCGAGAACTTTAAAAATCGAAAATGTTAAAAAAATGCAGGTCAAAGTGTTACGACATGCCTCAATTAATGTGTATAGGTGATGGTAAATGCCAGGGGGAAGATGGGTATGTTCGAAGATAGAAGTTGGGGATTTTTGGAAAGTTGCGAGCTCTTGTGGAGCTCTATGGAAAAAAAATCCCTAAATCGGCATTAATAGTTCTGATCGACTCCTCCAAAACTGCTTGATGAACTCATTCAGTTTTTACCATACGTCAAGGAGACAATCATTTATTTATAGCAATTGGTTTGTGTGTGGAACTTTTAGTTTGGAGAAGAAAGTTCGAGAAAAATGCATTTTTGAAAATTAAAATATTTTCGCAATTTTCCGGCCATTTCAAAATATTAGACTTAATGCGAACGTTTATTATTCAAAATTTAGTCTCTTTCTCAAGTATATGGTGTCCTACCATGCATATTGACTCCACGAGGTCACCCCGAGCACGAACGTTTACAAACGGCACAAGGACTATGGTGCTCATGCAGGCACACCGGGGGGGGGGGGGGGGATGGGGGGGGATGGCCAACCTTAACAGCAACAGAACGGATAAGAAACTTCCCAGCGTAACCCAAGTGCTAGTCTTATTCAGAAGGGACTTAACGGTCGTAGGAGGGCGCTTCTTACGAGAGCGAACGGTCACACACAAGACTTACTTTTAAGGCTTGGCTGGTCACAAATATTTAAAATCTAAATAACGTTATGGGAAAATTGCACTATTTGTAGAGGGTTAATCCACTAACCCCGACGGATTTTGAAGCAAAATTTTTTGCCTAAATTATCTGCCTCCTTGGGAGGAATCCGAGTATTGGGCTAAGTGGAAGTGAAGAGGGCCAAGGACGGCTTATTTCTTGTTGTATTGCGTCAGCAGTCCGGACGTGATCCAACGTAGGAAAACTGGAATTTCAGTGCCAAAGAACTTTGGCGCCACAGGTGAACGTTAACAATCCAGCCAAAAGACGTTTTATAAAGGTTGTGACCACTGCCTTTGTGTTGTGGACTGTAGAGTTTCGCCATGGTAAAAGTATAGGGAGACAATCGGAGCTAACTGTTCCTTGAACAGGAATATCAAAAAGAAGCTCCATTGACCTTAAGTGCAAACAAATACGGGCTCCGCAGTCTAGTTTTAGATCTTAATTCAAGAGGTATCACCACAAACCTTGTTTACTTTGAAGTAGGCTCTAGGGGATTGAGTAACACAAGATAATAAACTCGTCTTCGATCAATTTTAAATTTATCGAGGACTTCCTTGCCCAAATCAGTTTCCAAAGATATTCCAAGATTGCTCTATAGGCTCATATGCCATCCTTATTCTTTTTTTTTTGGTTTGAATAGTGAAAAATGAAGAAACCTGTGGGATGAAATCTCATTATTAAAATTGTAATATGCTCTCATCTATATTTGCTTAAGATGGCCCTCTGATCAACCTTGAGGTGTTTATAATTATATGTATTTTAATGTTTTAAGTTTGTAGTTTGTAAATGTATCGTAAGTGCTGTACCCTCTTTGACCCACGCTAACGTTTGATTCGTTGGTGTGTTGGTCTTGTTCCTGGTTTTATGTATGCTTTTTTAACCATCGTTAATAAATAATGAATATAAGACAAGATGTATTAACGAAGGTTTAAAGGTGATTTTCTTGCAATATTTACGCGACTGAGGGCTGCCGTAGAGAAAAAAATCAAGTTAAGAATTCCCTAAATCACCGTTTCGGAAATCACCCATGCCCAAACGAGCAGCTCATGTCCGGACCCCCCTGGCAAACGGACATAGCTAAATCTCATATTCGCACCACAAAACCTGATTTGTTAAATGATTCGCATATTTCGTGAAGTTAACGTATAGATGATGTGGACATTTTTTATGTTTATGCGCCCCCTGTTGGTGTAAGAGAGAAAAAGGCAGGGGCAAAAGCACCTATACTTTGCATGGGGAAATTCTGTTTTTTGCTGTGTAACTTTGTTTCGAATTAAATTATACTAACCCTTCTTATCAAGCATAATAAAGCTAATGCTACCAGCTGAATTTTGTGACCAATTAGATAAGAAAATAGATTTCTGAATATTTATACCAGATGTTATGTGGTCGTCACAGAAACTACTGTAATATTTTGCCTGCCAGAAAACAACGAGGGCGCCTGATGTCAACAAGTGGACGTTATAGGTCACATCATCTATAAAGATAAAAAGACTACAACACTGCTTGAAGTGTGCACACATGTTGAACCAGGACTCTTCCTTTTATCAACATAAATACCTGTTTAAACATCTCATTTCTACTTGGAAACTTATACTGAAAGTTATCTAGTAATCAGGAATCTAGATAAAACTCTGCTGCCTTATGGTATAGATTTCTTGCAAAAATTATGAAGGTAATAGCTGAGGTTATGTCCTCAGTGGCTTTATTGTGTTGTAAGGAGATAACACATACTGTACTTTATTGATTTTCCTTAAATGCATGCTGTTTCCTGTTTATTGTGCATCATGAACAATGGAAGCTGTTGGTGAACTTCTCAATGAGAGCACCCAGTTGAGCTAGGGAACTCTTTTCAACCATGCTGGAAGTGATAACCTATCCCGTGTAGGTTGCAGGCCAAGTGAAAGGATACCAATTCTCTGTGGACTAAAATCACCTAGTCAGGTACTACATTTACATCAAACCAGATATATTGATGTATTCACCAGTGAACTTACCTCTCTCTATGGTAACCCTGACATATAAGTAAACAACATGGTGACATTTATAGAGCTATGATCAAACAGTGGACTGGAACAGATACAAGTGACAATTACCTGTATCAACACACAAAACTTGTTAATGTGCAAGGTGTGTGCCACTCCTTGTGGGTTGAACTGCAATGGAGGATATTGGTGATAAGCTGCAAACCACCCTTGATCCAAATAGATTCAACAGTCTGAGGACTTTGATTTTCATTAGATGATTCACAGTCTTCTGTTTTATTTACATCTACTCCAAGATACCTGCCAAATCCACAGTTTCACTGTGCTCTCATGTGCCACTCAGACCACATACCCTGTTGTTTGAACATGCCTCTACACTAAACAGGAAAACCATGTGTTATGACCGTGAGACTACTTGCCTAATGCTACAGATGATTATACGTCATGGGCAACTGAAGACCAGCAAGTCATGTTCAACTGAAACCAGCACCTCACCTGTTGCATCCAGTTCGTGTACTTTCAACTGGAACACTTCCCCACACAGTCCTTATACCTGATCCAGTTCATGTACCAACAATCCCAACCAGCAATACTTTAAAGTTGCTTGAGGTGAAGATACACCATCAGATGAATTCCACCTATCCCTTGCCCTGGAAAACTAAAGTGTATTCCAAAGCTACTACATGTGCAAGCAGGTCTACCCAACTAGAAACCAGAAATTCCAACTCCAGAGAACCCTGTCACCTTACACTCTTCCCCCAAACCTCATCGTTCACCAATTGTCAACAAAACCTCAACATAGGACAATCCTCGTTATTGGAGGACTCAATTCCTAAAAGAAACCTCATAGGTCGCCCGAAGTCTAATTACAGGTTATTAACCCGCGGTATTCCAGGTTAGTACTTTGGAAATTTGGCCAAAAAACTTGCACCAGTATTGGTGAGGAGGAACATCCTATGCAATAATAATTCATGTGGAAAACTAATAACATTCATTCGAGCCTCACTACTGATTGTATATCCACTGGTTAGAATCCCTTATACTGCCAATTCTTACAAGTCCAAACTGTTTGATATGCATATCCTCCCTGGACTACTAACAGCAACCTGGGACATTCAGACTGGATAAAGGAATATAATTCTCGGGTTCGGGAGTTGTGCATCCTCCGAAATTGGCTAGTAGTGTAATGACAACATAGGAATTGATGAAACTGTCGCATGATAGACTCCATCGAATAGAAAAGGAATTCTAATTCTTGCAAGGGAATTTCATTTCACTATTCAGCAAACCTTAAGGATTTTTGCAGAAACCAAGCAAATCGTGACGTAAAATGAATTTGACCATCTGAACTTTAAGCCATGTTTTGACAATCCCCATTTGAATTCAGAGTTCAGCAATGACATTTACAATCCTGGTACAGGTATTTGCAGTGATAGTAGAATTGTGGATATGATGATTGTTAAATCTAAGAACTTTTCTAAAACAATACCACATAGTACTTGTGGCAAATGTCTTCGTATACAATTATTAATTGTCAAACTCTAAAATAGTGGTGTGACAACTGTGTACACTTTGATTCATTTACATGATTATTCTCATGCCCAAGCAACGTAACACTTGGTTTGTGATTAACTGTTTTTCGTATATCTTTATTTAGACTTCCTTTTCAGGAAAAATTTTATTGACTATGATTGTTAAGTTAACAAAGGTTTCAAAATTTGCACATATTCAATATTCGTAGTCTCCGTAACAAGGGTTAGGTAGGATCATGTAAGAGGTTTAGTACATCAAAAATAGTATGATGGTTTATGTGTTACTGAGACTTGGTTAAATCATGGAAGTCTTGGTAAATGATGGTATCAATGACAGTGAGGTTCTATTGCGGGGTACCACCTTTGTAGACTAGATAGATGTGCACAGGGAGCATGGTGGTGTTTTGTGCTATATTAAAAGAAGGTGTGGTATTCAATGAGAATTTGATTTGCATCAACAATGGCATTGAAGCAACTTTGGGTAGAGCTTAAGTTGCCACATTCAACAAAGTCCTTAGCCTTCGCTGGTGTTATCTGTTTATAGCCCTAGACGTGTATCTCACTTGTCTCTTTGTTATGTGTTTACACCCCCTGTGTGAGCCCCAGTCCTCTATTGTTTTAGACATTTGCCACTCACAAACCCTACCTATCCTATTCACTTTTATCTGTCTGCATCTGCGAGTTCCATTACCTTGTTGTGTTGTGGTCTATTTCTGAACTTTTGTAGTACTCTGATTATGCCCTACCAGGCACATTCATGTATCATCTTATGATTTCCTCATATAATATTTCCATTATTTACTTACTTTAGTCGACGCTGGGTTTGCCCACTCAGTGTATCAACCTACGCGATCGCTTACGCTGTCACCTGATTGACATGGATCTTTTATCTTTTCACTATGAAGTTAACTTGTTAGGATCCACGACCAGATACACCTTTACTCCTAGAATATTGTCTACTTGCATTGCGACGGCTTTTTTTTGGCGTGTGTGCGGCCAACACATATCGATATATTAATTTTCATCTGTCCGCGTCGTTCTGCACACATTTGCCCGCGAGCGCGAGAGTTTTGCACTCTGACCATAATCACTCCCATCACTATCTGTGACACTCTGGGTACAGGTTGTAATTGATAGGTCCTTATGATCAAACCCTATTTTTTCCCACCCTAGTACACACTCATCCCCACCTAAAGATTAGTGCAATCAATGATTTTGCCGTTTGTTACAAAAAAAATCTTTAACACCTAACCATGATCTTGTGCATGTAACCAAGTCTTAAGAAATAGTTTGTACTAGTGTGCAGGACACTGTTACGAATCCTCACTCCCTGCCGCACAGTTTGATGTTGCATCACGAGCCTACACTGCCCCCCCCGGTATTTATTTCGGGATCTTGTTTGATTACATCCACGCTTGTTCCCGATACACCTATTGTCCCTCGTGATCAGCGTATGACACCCCCGAGAGTCAGGGCCCTTTTTGTCATGAGCGGATTTCACAATCGCACCCTAATGTATATGTTGAACACATTATCTGTTTCACAAATGTTATCAGCGTGTCACCGACCTACTCCTTCTCAAATCGGCTGTCAATCTAACCCATGAATTTTATGCATCTGCCCATGACCTGCGGCCAGTGGTCTGAGAGTTGAGAGTGATCACCACCCCACAACGTCCAGTACACTATATTTCATTTGACTCACAAAGCACCTTGTTCAAGTAATTCACGATTCTGACATCACTGCTAATTGAATGCCTGAGATGTATTTATGTGAGTGCAACTACTAATTCCCCGCATCTCGTGAGGAACACTTTTGTGTGACGTTTGAGACACTTAAGTGACAATTTCGTAACTTCTCTGTTTTACAGAATACCCCTCATGTCCACCCTGATCGGAGTTAACCAGCGTCCATAGTATTAAAACAATTTGATTGGTCTTTGGGTTTACCGTTGCCTTTTGATGACTTGAAGAGCACCTGTCGCTCGAGCATCCCTAACTTTCGTGATATGGCCCGCAGAGATTGTCACTTCGTAGTGTGTAACACTGCTATTTGTGCCTGGGGGGCCAACTCACAGTTGTTTTTTTGATTTTATACCTTTATGCACGCCCCCCCACGGCACCACTTTTCAGCTCTTCCCAGTTTACACGCTCCCTATTCCTGATTAGTGGTTGTTTAGTTGACACCCCTGTACTTCGATGCCCCTCTGACGACTAAACACCCACGATTTTGTTCTTCGTTCTCTTTGTTTCTCTTTCTTCGATCGAGCTCATTTTGGTCGTGCTACCTTTCCCGTCCTGTAGACGTTACGTCCGTGTGTGTGTGCTCTCGCTTGCGTCCTTCTCTTCCGCGCTACTTTAGATCTTCCCAGATCCCCAGTAACACACTGTCTTTAGATACCTTTAAGTTACAAGCTTTATTTCGACCGGTCCTGCCTCGCATTGATATCCCTCGTGTTTTATTATTATCCAATTTGATCCGCACACGTATCTGTTTCTACCCGCCCCCATCCCATAAATCCATTTGTTACCCATGCATTATATTTGTAACCTTTCTTTGATTACTTCAGTTTTCCCATCTGATTGGAAAAAAAGCTAAGTTTTACACGTCTTTCTAAGGAGGGGGAAAAGGTGAGGTTACATCAAACTATAGGACCATTTCTGTTCTTCCTATGTTACAAAAGTTCTTGAGCGTGATGTACATGATAAGCTTAACATTATCTTATCTTAAACACATTTTAAATCAGTGTCGTCAGGTTTTAGAAGTTAACAAACACAGTACTAATACTACTTTTTAAATGTAACTGACAGATCCTTATATAACCATAAATGGATAGGAAAGTAAAAACAGGGATCTATCCTTCTAGATCTAAAGAAAGCTTGTGATACTGTAAATCATAATCTACTTCTTAGTAATTAAAGAAGTATGGTATCACTGGAATGCATTAAATTGGTTTAATTCTTATGAAAGATAGTTCACAAGCTGTTAATATTAATTCTGTACTTTCACACTTTAAGAATATTGATATTGGGATACCAGGATCAATTTCTTGGTCCTCTTTTATTTATAATTTTTGTGAATCTTTACAGGAATCAGTTTCATGCCCAAAGTGTTATGGAGGAGATGACAATTACCCTTTTAGTCAGTTTCATCTGACCCAAAATCTCACCTTGCCAATATGAGCTTAAACACTAACTGACTAAAATTGCTAATTGGTTCACTAAATAAACGTACCTTGAACATAAAAAAAGACTCTAAATTCAGTTGTTGGTGAATCAACAGACATAAAGAATTTAAAAATTATTTCCGTAATGTATGCAAATGTTTCTATTGAAGAAGTTAACTCATACAGTATGGGTGTTATTTTTGATCCGTATTTATTGTGGAAGCAGATCATGCCGATAGTTTGTTTCAATGTTTCAAGAGAATTGGTGTAATCAGGAGAATTAAGCATTAGCTTCCTCATTACTACAGGCAATAGCTTCCCAAAGCCTTGGTCTTTCCTTCATTTTGACTACTGCAGTTCGTTTGGTCCAATTTCAATATTGGGCACCATAAAATGATCTCCAAATTTTGCAAAAAACAGACTTGCCGTTGTCCTTTGTCTGCAGACATTCGAACCGCGGTGGACAAAATGTGATGAAAGGACCTTGGTTGGAGGGACTAAATCTGAGGAGAAAGATGGAAGTACAGATTCTTAATTTTAACTTTTTAAAGCATTCTTAAGCAGTTTGCTCTGATTATATCTCCTCTTGTTTACTTTTACCAGTGCAAACATCATCAAAGGGCACTCGTAGTCAGGCTCAAAACATGTTGATCATTCCATCATGGAAAATAACAAGCTGTACAGAGAACATTGCAGTACAGAGCAGCTGTACTCTGAAAATCTACAAAAGGCACACGAAGTAGTAAATTAGATTCCAATGAATTTGTTTGACTTTAAAAGTGCAATAACCACATGATATCCGGTTACATCTTTTATGTGTATGTAAATATGAAATGTGTGTTGGTGATTGGTAATGCATGATGTGGGGGTGTGTGGTGTACAGGCATGCATTGTGTTAGGTGTGCATGTGCTCAGTTGTATGTGTAGTATGTGTTGTGTATTGCGTGTGTGTGGTCTTACAAGAGGTACATTGTGGGAGTAAATGTTAGTAAATATAGGACAAAGCTTACCATTGTGGGCTTTTTGCATATGGGAGTACGCCCACACTGAATCTCTGCCAAATGTGTTTTTGGCCCTCTAGGGGGGTAGGTATAGGTCCTACGCTAGGGTGCCCACAGCGTTACATCAGGGATTCGTTATTATTGCTGTGAGGGTGTAAAAACTTATACCCAAAATAATTCCAACAGTGTATAAATATACCTATCAAATACCCCACAATGCATGTAGTAACGATTTTTACACCAAAAAACACACAACTTTTGGGCGGTAGCCCCACAAGTACCTCTTGTCGGATGTGTGTGTGTGTGTGTACCTGCTAAATTTCAAAGTGCTACAGTGGTATTTGTATGTATATATGACATACATGAATCTACATACAATACAGTATACAATGTATATGTGTTTATGTAAGGATTAGTACCATAAGTATTGTTTCTGTATACTTGTATTACTGTAATTTGTTATCAGGTCTTCCGGGAGACCAATACATGTATTGAAGGAATTGCCTGAATAAATAACGATTAAATAAATAATCTATAAGATTCATTTTATGGGTGTGGCTTTTGCAAGTAAACCGTTTTCGCACGGTTATACAGAAAGAAAAAATGACCGTATCATAGCCTTCAACCCCCCATAGAATTCATATACATGTTTACTGCAATTTATGTGCTAATTTCCGAGAGGGTACTGAATGAATTCAATTCCCCCTCCTGATGACTTTTAGTAAGGTGCAAAAACCAAACAACACAGATTTATCTAATATATAGAGAGGAAAGAAGTAGTGGTTCTATGAATTTGGTTATCAGATGAAATATTTATCTTAATATTTGGAACGCCTCCATAATTATAATTGGAGGGCATCTGATAATCAATAATGGTACAGAATTTGTTCATTAAAAATCATTTCCTTTCGATTTTTTTTTTGCTAGTGTGGTTTTTGTAATTTTAGCGATGAAGACCATTTCTGGTATTGCCTTTAGGCATTAGAAATTGATTGTGTGTTTGCTTTTGAATCTGCAGTCCTTGCTCGGTATTGCAATTTTCAGCGTGATATTTTGGCACCATGATCAATACAGGTTGACCTCACACACAAACATATGATCTTTGTTCTAACCTCTGGACCGTGTCAGCCATATGGGGTGAAACGATTCAAAACCAGTCGTCCGTGCTGGGCGCTTGACATTTTGAATATGGACGGAAATACCCCTTATCAGGTTTGGGTGCTTGATACACACATAATGTCAATTCGATACAAAACAAATCCGTCCCAAAATATCAAGTTTGTTGGTTGTTGTGTGCTATTGGGTGGTTTAAATTTTGTTGCAGACCCATGGCCACACACCGAAGAAATGACACATCAGTCGTTCTTGTGATTAAATTAAAGCCGCATCAATGAATACATCTTTCACCTAAGCGAGCTTGCCTTATGAGAAAACCGAGTATCTGAGCACAATGATCCAGGTACACTATTTTTACACCTGGCCACCTCAACACATACATTAATTTGATCACTAACGTTAGTGTATATGCCAAAGTGCACCCACAGTATGTGGATAAGAAAGCGGATGGCAACATGATTTCTAATGTTGGTACTCTAGGTTTTTCTTTGTGGTCGGCACAACATGCGAGACGGTGAAATTCTAAAGATTACGTACGTTTTGCCTCCATCTATATAGAACCTCTGGTGTCAGCACTGAGAACCTGTGCATGGCTGTCATAAATTCTAGAATGGACTCGATCAAGCATCTTATACGGTCTTCCTGATTATCAGTTAAACAAACTCCATGCATCCAGAATGCTGCTGCTCGCCTCTTCACATTAACCAAGAAAAACGAACACAACTCCTATTTTGCAAGATTTATGGCTACCTATCAAACCAACGTTTGTTTACAAACTCCTGATTCTTATAAGTCTCTGAAACAAATTGGACACCAAAATATATATTGAACTCAATCAGTTTGTAAAGGGGGATGGTCGTTAGGATATGAAGTTGTAATCTGATACATCTTGATAGATGGCCTCACTCCAAAACCGCGTCTGTAAAGTTTTCGCACCAATATTTCAATCAGATTTGATTGTCGTGTGTGAGAGCGAAAAAATGTGATTTGTAAAGCCCCATAGCCGATTGTGTAAAAATTAATATTTGGCGGACCAAAAGGGACACCATTTTGCTCATAACTTCCAAACAAAACCTCCTTTGGCTTAAGGTTTCAAAAGGGTTAAATGAGGGGAAAAATAGTAGCTTCTTCAGATACCAAAATGTTGACCACTTCCCGGCGGTTTTTAAAAATCTGGGGCTCTGTGGACGAGGGTATTAGCGATCGGGCATTGGGACCTTTAAGAAACCAGCCTCGCACCTTGGTTCCAATAATGCAATCACGATTACAGCGCAAATGTGTAGAAACAGTCACTTACGGACAAAAGCTTTCTCTCATGCAGCTCCTGAGCTATGGAACACTTTACCATCACATATCAGAAATGCTAAGACTGATTGAATTCAAGGGTTCCTTTAAAACACATCTGTTCAGTATTCATTTTGAGTTTTCATAGTGCATTTTTGTTTTTTGTATTATGTGTAGTGTAGTTTAAGATTTGTTTCTGTTCAGCACATTGGGGTCGCTTTAGACGGAATGCGCTATATATTATCATGTGTTATTATTATTATTATGTAAAGCACAATCAGCTGTTTAGTGCAAATTTCACTATTTGGTGTTTTATTTCTACATTAAAGCAGTTATAAGGAATTGTACACACTTATCCCTGATTTTAAGTTAAAAACATGCATTTCCACATTTTTTTCGATTCTCATGGATTATCGCTGCTAATCTATTTCTCCAAATTTCAAATATTTTGTTATCTTTCGGGTGAATCACTGACAGTTTCTTTAACTTCACGAAAACATGTGATGGACTATGACAAATCAGGTCTTAGAAAGGAAATTTGAGCAAAATGTGGTTCGACATAAGCCAGATCCTGTCAATACGTCGGGTATACGTTGTTTTGCATGAGCACTGTATTCTCTTGTGCGTTTGTATACGTTCGTGCTCGGACCTTGTGGAATCGATAGGCGTGGTAGGACCCCAAATACATGAGAATGAGACTAAATTTGAGTAAATAACGTTCTAGCAGTCTAAGTCAAAGCATGGTTTTCTTTGGGGACGATTGCGATAGCAGGCAAGTTTAAAACAAGGTTTGCGGTTTTCTTTTTTACTTGTTTGTTCAATAAACCATCGAAACGTTCTCGGTAGGTGGTCTACGACCGATCCAGTGAAATTTAGAGAAATTTTTATCCTCAAAAAATCTACTGTCACTTTAAGGGTTTTTTGGTTATGAACAGCAAAAGGTAAAAACTGATAATTCTTGCATATAATGAAGTTCAAATGTTAACCTAAGTATTTAGTGTTGTCCGAATTTGAAACAAATTGAAAAATAATTGGTCATGTGACTGGTTGCCATGGTAATGGCGGTCACATTGGAACCTATATTTTGCTAGCTTGGATTACGCAAAACTTTCTAACTCAAAAACTGTTGATGCTATCAAGATGAAACAAATGGGAATAGTAGGTTCAAAATCTTGTGAATGAACTAAAATTATGTTCATACTCAACTGCTGGGGGGGGGGGTAACCCACAGTTTTTTTTACATATTTTGCCGAAAATTGAAAAAAATAATTGGCCTTTCAATTTTGGTGTGAAAAAAATGCCTTCCTGTCAGTATAATCCATCCATTTTAGTTCAATCACAAGAAGTGACCCGGAAGCATTCCACACGTCCAGACAGACATTGTAATTTCATTAGCGAGATTTTGCTGAGCTATCTTTCCAAAAATAAAAAAAATATTGCTTCCCATCAAAAGCAATTAGCGGTATATGCAGATTCAAAGCAAACACACTATCAATTTGTAATGCCAAAAGGCATACCAGAAATGAATGCATTAGCTAAAATTACACAAACCACACTAGGAAAAAAAGGAAATTGTACGAACTAAATTGTGTAACAAATATATTAAAATCTGAAACCCTCCATACTTATGGAGGAGTTCCAAACATTTGATAAATATAAATATTTATCAAAGTGGACATTAAATAAGTTTAATAACTAGAGTCTAAAGAGGAACCACTAGTTCTCTCTCTGTATCTATATAAAATCTGTGGTGTTTGTGTTTTTTTGCATTTAATATTATGTGATACTAGGCGGTCCCCAAGGTTTTTTTTTACCATACGGCAAACAGACATCGTTTTAGGGTTTTTTTTGGAGTTATACATTGTTAATATTTGGCAAATTGTATTTATCATTTAAACTTTTAGCTTGAAATATTTACATCTACAGGAATACTCGATAACGTCGACCGAAGTCGATAACTAATCAAGAAAAGAATGACGCTGACACCGGTCGGTCAAGCACACAGTACAGAAAAATTATATTTTGTTCAGAGCAGATTTGAATTGACTCAACGTATACGCTTTCGTTTGCTTCAAGTTTGACTCAAATCGGATATTCAGTTCCGTAGCTGTGACAGTTCTAGTCAAAGGATGTGAGCGAAAATGCAGAACATTTCTTTTATTTTTCTTTATTTTTAATTCTTATGTATTTTATTGCTTTATCAAGTCATTCTGAACACATTGTTGGCAAAATTCTCTGACACAATCATCGCTTGATATTGTTAATAAAAAATTATCAAAACCTTTCATGTTTATTTTAATGTTTATTCGTAAGTCTATCTGCAAAATTAAAATAATTTGCAATTATTTAACAATAAATGAGCAGTCGTAAGAACTATCGAACTTTGACCTGCGTTTTTTGAACATTTCGATTTTTGCAAAGTTCTCGCACGCAAAACACAGGTTCTCAAAACGTATAAGGGATACAGACTTCAAATTTGGACCAGATGTTGCTCCAACATTGTTCTTGTGATTGAACTAAAATGGATGGATATACTGACAGGAAGGGATTTTTTTTCACAAAATTGAAAGGCCAATTATTTTTTTCAATTTTCGGCAAAATATTTATAAAAATCTGTGGGTTACCCCCCTTAGCAGTTGAGTATGAACATAGTTTTAGTTCATTCACAAGATTTTGAACCTACTAACAATTTCCCATTTGTTTCATCTTGATAGCATCAATAGTTTTTAAGTTAGAATGCTTTGTGTAATCCAAGCTAGCAAAATATAGGTTCCAATCACCTACATCTCCTAGTACGTTCCCATTCAAGCCTGACTTAATGCCTTTTCATTTTCTACGCTCAATTTAGCAATATCCCTACGATACCCACTGTAAAATTTGGCAACCCCTGAGTGCGCACACGTCAGGGGCCAATGATCTAGCAACACTGACTTCTCATTTTGCTACGCTCATAGCAAGTTGTGTGCTCTTATGTGCCTTGAGAAGTTTGCAGTTTTCAGCGGATTTATAGCTTTTACTCACCTATCTACCATAACTAGAAAAAAAAAAAAAAAAAAAAAGCAAAACACTGAAAACCTGGGCCATTTCACCCATTTTTGGCTAGCAAAACATCATTATGAGGTGTTAAATTGCATTTGGTGGCCATTTTGAAAAGCGCCCTCAATGAGGAATACATTTAAATGGTGATTGTGACCGCTCTATACATTTGACATCAACAAATATAGGAAAACACTACAAAATTGGACCATTTCACCCCATATTATGGCTATGAAAACGTCGTTATATGGTGTTAAATGGCATTTTGGCGGCCATTTTGAAAACGCCCTCTAGCGAAAAAAGTGCCGGGGTAGCAAAAGTCTACCCTCACTTTTTTGTTATGTCTGATGGTCTAGTCCATGGCTGTGAAGAGTAACTTAGGGCACATCTCATGCACACGGGGACCCACCCAGCCAACGGACTAGATGGATAATACTGACAGGAAGGGATTTTTTTTCACAAAATTGAAAGGCCAATTATTTTTTTCAATTTTCGGCAAAATATTTATAAAAATCTGTGGGTTACCCCCCTTAGCAGTTGAGTATGAACATAGTTTTAGTTCATTCACAAGATTTTGAACCTACTAACAATTTCCCATTTGTTTCATCTTGATAGCATCAATAGTTTTTAAGTTAGAATGCTTTGTGTAATCCAAGCTAGCAAAATATAGGTTCCAATCACCTACATCTCCTAGTACGTTCCCATTCAAGCCTGACTTAATGCCTTTTCATTTTCTACGCTCAATTTAGCAATATCCCTACGATACCCACTGTAAAATTTGGCAACCCCTGAGTGCGCACACGTCAGGGGCCAATGATCTAGCAACACTGACTTCTCATTTTGCTACGCTCATAGCAAGTTTTGTGTGCTCTTATGTGCCTTGAAAGTTTGCAGTTTTCATCGGATTTATAGCTTTTACTCACCTATCAACCAATACTACTTGTTTCTAAACGGCATTTTTCTGACAATTTTTGGGTTCGTTTTGCTGTCTGCAGCCCACCAATTTGTTGGCAAAACTGCGTCCGTTTAAGGTGAGTCAGTGTGTGTGCTTTCCGCAAAAAGATGGCGGCTAGTTCACACAGGTATTACAGTGTCTGCATCGGGCAGACGCCTTCGAGTAATTCACATTCTCTAGCGCGTAGTGGGGGAGCTTAAGTTAGTGTTAAGATGGTTCCTGAGATTTTACTCGCTTTATTCATCGGACTACTTTGCTGTTTTTGTGTCGCGGTCAATTTTCACCCGCTATTCTACCGGCAAGGTACCAGGTACGGACGCCATTAAAGGCATAGTCGGCCATCTGGGCTGAAAGGTCAGAACTAGGTTCTGCATCGGAAATCATGGTTCGCCATCTTTGCTTCAATGTGCACTGGGGGGTGTTTGAAGCCCCACCGCTATGTTTTCGCCCCCGTGGAACTACGGGTCCTGAGCGGGTACATTTATTGGTCTTTCCCGTCACCAGGGTCCCTCCGTTATTACGGCGGGCCTTTTACGGTTCACGGAGTACTTGACTGGTGCTCTTTTTTTTCAGCGGCCATTTTGGATATTTTTACCCGGTGTAATTTTTACCGGGGGGGGGGGGGGGGGGGGGGAGACCATTTTGGTGTTTTCCGCCTAAACATCGGCGGTGCGATACGTCAAGTTTCGTTCCATATTTCAAAATGACCCGAAACCGAAGTACTTGCTTTTTCTTGGAGTTGGACTCAACCGCGTTTTTCTTCGGTTTTCCCGTTTGCGGTGACTCCACTCCGTTTTCACGCCGAGCCCGGCTTACCGTTATGGGGGATTTTAGGCCGGGACACTTTTTTCCGGCGGCCATTTTGAATTTTTAGCCGACCAATATTTACCGATTAACCTTAATTGGTTCCGAACTAACATCGGCGGTTCGATATAACAAATTTCATCATATTTCACATACCCCGAAACCGGAAGTACGTGCTTTTCTATGGGATTTAGGACTCAACCGCGTTTTTCTTCGGATTTTTTTTTTCCCCTTTGCGGGTACCCACTACCGTTGTCAGCGGCCGGCCGGGCCTTACCGTTATGGGGATTTTAGGCCGGAACACTTTTTTCCAGCGGCCATTTTGACTTTTTAGCCGCCAATATTTAACCGATTAACCTAATTGCGTTCCGAACAACATCGGCGGTTCGATATAACAATTCAGTCCCCATATTGTCAACATAGCCCCGAAACCGGAATACGTGCTTTTCTATGGGATGTAGGCTCCAGCTGGATTTTTTCGCGTTTTGAGCGGGCTTTACCGGTTCACTCGGTGGTTTTGGGCTTGGTATGACTCAATTGTATGCTAGGCTAATGGTACTTAAGAGAGATCTCACGGTTATGGTTCCTTAAAGTTCCTTAAAGTTCCTAACGGACTGATTCTCTCTCTTTTGTCTTCCCCAGATAAGACATGGATTTCGACTCAAGACCGAGAAAGGATCCCAGCAACCCAGTGTAGCCGGTAGGCAGCCAGGATAGCAGCCGTCAGAGCCGCATCTTTGCCGAGGTTTCCGTATTCCTACCGCTCACCGCCGCCCGGCGGAGTACCGCACCTCCAAGTACCCCGCTCTCCACCATCGGAATACCGTGGTCCCCGCTGAGGCCGTTCGGGAAGCCGATACCGCCGCCCAGATCCCGCAAGAGCCGCTCGGGAGTCCCGTGACCGCCGCGATATCCGCAAGAGACGTTCCGGAAGCCGTGGCAGATGTCGGGTCACCGCAAGAGCCGTTCCGGGAGCCGGAGCCGTCGCCAGACACCGCCAAGAGCCCGGCGGCCGTGGCAGCCGTCGGTATCACCGCAAGACCTTTTCCGGGAGCCGGACCCCACGGATCACCGCAAAGCCGTTTCGGGAGCCTGCAGCCGCGGGAATCACCGCAAGAGCCGTTCCGGGAGCCGGAAACCGCCGACTGGATCACCGCAAGAGCCGTTCGGGGAGCGTGACCGCCGTCGGGATCACCGCAAGAGCCGTTCCGGAGCCGTAATTGGGCCGCCGAGTCCGTAACCGCCCGCCGGGATCACCACAGGACCACCCGCCGATCTACCGACTCTCCACCGGCGGATATTGGTCTCCCCGTGGGCCCCACTACGTTATGACGGCCGGGCCTTACCGTTCACGGGGCTACTTAGATTGTTGAACTCTTTCCAGCGGCAATACCACCGAGCCGCCGGGATCAACCGCAGCACCGAGTCCCCGCAAGCACCGGAATCAACCGCAACGCCTGGATCACCGCAAGCACCGGAGTCACTGCAAGCACCGGAATCAACCGCAAGCGCCGGGATCACCGGAGGCGCCGGGATCAACGCAGCACGGGATCACCGCAGCGCCGAGATCACCGGCAGCGCCGGGATCACCTCACCGCCGGGAGCCAAGCCGGAGCCAGGATCACCGCAAGAGCCGTTTCCCGGAAGCGCCGAGAATCACCGCAAGCTCCGGAATCACCGCAAGCTCCGGAATCACCGCAAGCTCCGGAATCACCGCAAGCTCCGGAATCACCGCAAGCTCCGGAATCACCGCAAGCGCCGGGATCACCGCAAGCGCCGGGATCGCCGCAAGCGCCGGATCGGCCGCGGCGCGGGATTCGCCGCGAGCGCCGGATCACCGCGAGCGCCGAGATCGCCTCGAGCGCCTTGATCGGCGCAAGCGCCGGCATCGCCGCAAGCGCCGGCATCACCGCAGGACCAGCCGCCCGTAAGCGCACCTCGCCGTACGCGCCGGGATCACCGCAAAGCCGGTGGTCACCGCAAGTTCCGTTCACCGCAGCCACGATCACCAATTGGATCTTCCGCAGCTGCCGTTCTCGGAGCCGCTGTAATAGCAGCTACCGTCCGTGATTACCGGAGGAGCCGATCCTTGAGCCGTGGCAGCCGCAGCGATATTTACGACTGCCGCCACGACCGACGGGATAGCCGAGACCACCACCGGAGTAAATCCCCCCGCGACCCAGCGCGACTTCCGTGTCCCGCCGGGGGACAGCCGCGATCGCCGGGGCGACCGCGACCGTCGGATAAGCCTGGACTTTCAGGGCACCACCGACCCAACGGCAACCAGCGAGGACGCAGTTAGAGTCCACCACACATAGCCCGTCCGCATGGGACACTTCTGGGTCCGGCAAGGTCCTGAAAAAAATCCGCCGGTTTTACCCGACTAGTGGGTGTTCATGGACGGCCATCGTGACAAGGAATTCTGCGGCGTTCAACCAACTCACGCAGTCTCCCTCCTCGTACCACCGTAACCTAACCGATCAAGCCAAGAGGAACCTCATCAGAGGATCCATCAGGCCGGATTCCGACGTAGAAATATCCTCCACCTTGAGAAAATCCGACCACTAGGGGAAAGTCGTTCACCGTGATACCAGAGCCCTTCATTGGCGGCCTCTTTCCTTTTTTTGGCAGTTTGCTAGAAGAGGGGCAACCCGATCATTGGTTAATGGTTTTTTTTCACTGGTGTTGCTGCGAACACTTGTTGATGATTTTGCCCTCACCTAGTGGTCTTTATGATGTAATATTCTGAAAGGTTTCAACAAGCGCTATTACCATCATATTTGAACCGGTTTTTCAGTTTGAGCTTCAAGGGGTCAGTGAGACCTTTGTTTATAAAGAATTATGCAATCTTAACATCAATAAGAGCACTGGTTTGGGACATCTTACCAGCTCGTTTTCTTAAATGCTGCGTGATCATTAAGACACCCATGACTCTATTATTAATTTGTCTATCAGGACCGAAGTGATTCCCGAGTGATATGAAATGCTAAGGTGAAACCTTTGTACAAAAAGAGCAGCAGGTTGGAAGCTGGAAATTATGCCTGTGGAGCATATTAGTTACAGTTTGTGTTATTTTTTTCCGTGGGATTTTTTGTGCCAAAATTTGATTTTATTTAGCTTACTTATGTCAATTTTAGGGTGGTGATTTCAAAAATCTTAGGTGCCACTTTTTTCAACCACGCCTTCATCAGTCCCCTTTTGGATTTCAAAATGGCTGCCATTTTTCTTATTTTTTGTCCTACATCTCGGCGTAGGAGCAACTTAGATGATCAAAATTGTGGCAATAATACCCATGTTTGTGATACCATGGATTCCATTTGAAAGCGTCCGTCTTACTTGTAACTGATTTGGTTTTTTTTAAAAATTAGGAAATTTCAAAATGGCCGCCATTTCAATGACGTTATGTGCTATATCTTGGCGTGTTAGCAACGTGGATGAGTAAACTGTGGCCATACCCATGTTTGTGATACAAGTGATTCCCAATCAAACAGGGGCACTGCTTACTTGTATCTAATTAAGCTTTGGCCGCCATCTTGGATTTCCAAATGTGCCGCCATACTCTACTACACTTGGTTTAAAAATGCCATCCAGCATACCAGTAATAAAGCAGTCTAAAAATGGTAGCATTGCATGTACTAAATATGATAATTCCAAATCACTGCATGCCTATTATTTCATTGAGCAAACTCCAGCCACCAATGAAAGATTTCAAATGGCCCCACTAGACATTTTTTTATGTTTTTTTTTTTTTTTTTGTTTTTGATTAATGGATTGTCTTCAGCGTGAAGATTATTTTCACATACTTGCTTTGTTTCGGAAACTTTATTTGAAATTCCATTAGAGGCTTACATGACTACATGGGTTACCCGGTACCTAATCAGGATAGAACTTAATTTCTTCATGGACATGTTAGAGAGTATACTCTCTATGGATCTGAGACCTTTTGCCAAGTTTGGACCATTCCCCATTAGGCTTGAGGACAGGATCATGGCTGTTATATAAAACAACTTCTAGAAGAGTACTTACCTCACTGGAGAGATCATATTTCCAACAATTGAGGTATAGGAGATATACCACTCCTATCAGACACCATTAAAAAGAGACATCTCCAGTTTGTCCGGTCACTGCATTCGGACAATTGACCAACCTATCTCTCACCTGATTTTTCTAAAGATTTGGATTGTACGCAAGTGAAATCCAGCAACTCATGAAAGATAAAGCAGCCTGGTACAAATTTGTCTCAGCTTCTTTCGTTCGACTTCATCTACGGGCTACAGATGATATATGAGTCAGGATAGCCTCTGGACTTTTACTTTGTATCAATTGTGGTACCAAAGTCACTGCATTTACAGAGCACCTGTTCTTGGCAATGTGCTGCTTTGCTGTTCTTGACATCCCCTTGCACCAAAAGTTTTCAAGAACATTTAACATGGTCTAGTCGAAACTATCCTCACACATTTCTTGATACACCCCATTGCGTCCACAGCTTGAATCTAGGCTTTATCCACCTACTATTAGATATGCTAGCAAATATTCCACCCCAATCAGTACCTCTAAAATCGTGCAGGCCTAGTAGGACCATATTTTTTTTCTGGCTCCAACTGCTTGCACACTTGCATCGGATGTCAACTGTGCGCGTTCGCTTTTCCTTTTCCTCCGGTGATCAAGTGAAGCTCGCCTGGAAGGTTTGAACACAAATCCATGAGATAAATGAAGACAATCGCGTGTCTGGCGAAGATCTCTATATCCCTGATGTTTCTGTCAGTCTTGGACGCATCTAGTACATGCATTGGGATCAGGTGTCTGCCTCCTGTCAGTTGAGACTATTGTTTCAATATGAGACAACAGGGTTTTCAGTGGTACAACTACTGTGTGATATTAGTCAATCTCTGATGTCAAACTTGACCGGATCAATGCCATCATACCTTTTTGCCATGTGTCTGAGCTTTCAGTTAGTTATCATATATATCTGTCGCAGATACACAATCCTTCACATACACGGATAAATCTTAATCTTTCGGATGCTTCGAACAAAGGTGTTGGCAAATACGACCAGTGATACCATTGGTTGGAACCTTATTGATACTCGACAACTGCCATGGGCGTCTCTAATGCACAAATTGTCATGGATCTTCAACCCTTTTGATGCATCAGCCCAGTGTAAGTCTAACCTGATAGTCATTTGGTGGTTTCCCCCCTGTTAGACGCATCAATGACATGGACAAATTGTGCTCTTGTCATTTGGGATTAAAAAAGAATTCATCTGAGGAGAAGGAGTGTCTGGGGGCGGATAACCGAAAACTCTGATAACTTTCCAATTATTGGTCCACGAACAGATTTGTGAATGGAATGCCTTACTTATCACCATGAAATCGCCAGATTTTAGAGCCTCCCAAGTTCTTGGACAGTGCACTCAAATCTTTATTTGGGCAAGACAAATTGTAGGCGAGCAGATTTTGTAGAGTCAGGAGGCAAAGAGTATTTGACTTGCTCCCAAGGGAACACCGAGACCAAGCCCCCACTCTCCCTGTCTACTTGTTGGAATCAAAGTAGACCCTCTACCTGCGTCATATAACTCAGCGAAATTTATTTTGGCCATGTGCGGAAGGTCTTTGACCAATGGCATCTCGGATTCTGGTCTTTTGAGGATTGTAGTACACCCAATGCCATGCCTTCCAGCAACAAATCTTCTTGTCTCATGTGAAGCCTATTGTGGATTTTTGGTGACATTTTCAGGATTATGGTATACCATTTTCTAGCTTGCAGCAAAGTTGCTTCAAAGAGGAGGTCATAGCTACATGATCTTGGTTACATTGGGACCTACAACAGTAACGCTTTCCAGTAAGAATTTGATGGATTGCAATGGTGCTTGTGAAGTAAAGACCATCTTCAGTTCTTGATTCAGATACTTTACGATGCATGAGTGAGCAAAACAAGCACGACTTCACCAACTCTCAACCCATTGGTATGTCCTTTTGAAGATTGCGTTACATTGCTCTTTTCGTACACGTCAAGACAAGTTTTGACAAGTTTTGTGATGAGGACTACAAACAAATGGATAGCCCTTGAGCAAGGCAAAGCACTGTAGGCCATAGAGGGCAGTATATCAGTTGGATGTCTCCTTAACAAATCTGATTTCCATGATTGTCCTGAGGATACATGTAGTCCGCAGAAATTTAATCTGAACCCTTCTGGCTTTGCAGTAAACGCGGAAAGTAGACACGAAGGCTTGCGATACGCGAAAGGTAGATCGAAGAGACTTGTAGTTCTTCCATACTTTAACCCAATCTCTTGTGCCCAATTTGTCTCCACCCCAACTCTCGTTTACTTATTGACTCATAAATTTATTATTGAAGACGAATCAACGCAAGCAAAATGAAGTGGCTTTTAAAATAAGTACTTCTTGGAAGTATTCATCGCATTTAAGCACTCTAATTGTTACAACATAGCAGATTTTGTAATAACTAAAATATGAAACGGCTCCATCCTAGAGCCGGGCCCTGTAGTTAACGCAATGCCATATGTCTCTAATTTTAGGTACCTCTTACCTGGAAACAAGGAAGGGTACCCTACTATATCCCACTCCGTAAATTAGCAAAGCGCCGGCCGCAGGGGAAGTCGCACTGAGTCTGTTATGATTGGGTGTCTAATTAGGCTTATCGAATTATAATCAACGGATAACGGATTATACTATCGGATTTTCCCGTTTGGACAACATAGAATTGAAAATGGCGGCCATTTTGAAATTCAAGATGGTGCCTAAACCAATTAGATACAATAAGGAAATGCTTTTCATAGAATCCCTGGTATCCAAACCATGGGTATTGTCACCACTTTCACTCTTCTAAGTTACTCACAAGGCCCAAGAATGGGAAAATTGTACATCATTTAAATCAACAATTATAAAAATACAAAATTTTGAAATTCAAGATGGCGGCCACCCCACCCCACCCAGTCACCTTGGACAAAGCAGGCAATGCTTTTAATGGAACCCCCGACCCACCGTCTGGTATCACAAGCATCGGTATTTGCCACCCACCCATTCTTTACCCACACACCCTTATAGTTGCATCCATAAGCCGAGATACCAGGACCCCCCCCCACACTCAAAAAGTTTGAAAATGGCGGCCATTTGAATTCAAGCTGGCGGCCAAACCCCAAACAGTTACAAGTAAGACAATGCTTTCAATGAAATCCCTGGATCGCAAACATGGGTATTGCACCATTTTTACTCCTCTCAGTTGATCATAGCCCGAGATATAGGACACAAAATATAATGAAAAATGGTGGCCATTTTTGAATTCAAAACAAAAAAATGGCGACTGGAAAGACCGTGGTTAAAAAACTGTGGCCACCTAACTTTTTTGAAATAGCACCCCAAAAATGACAAAGTTAGCCAATAAAATCAATTTGCGCAAGAAAATCCCACGGATCTAAATATCTGACATATCAAAATATACTATATTGTCTGTGGCCTCCAAAATTTTGGAGAAGCCTGTGTTGGTTCAATTAAATACATACTTTCGGATAACAATATCTTATATAAGTTTCAGTCAGGGTTTAGAGGTAAATATTCCACTGACACATCTCTTATTTACCTGCACAGACTATATAAAAAACCAACTCAGTGCTGGGTTGTCCACAGGTATGGTGCTTCTTGACATCCAGAAAGCATTTGGCAGTGTCAATAACTCTATTTTATTAAACTAAGAGCTCTGGGTATAAAATCCACCAATTGGTTTGAGTCCTACTTAAATTGCAGATCTCAGATCGTTAGTATTAACGGTTTCTGACTCGCTCTATGAATTGTGACATGCGTGTTCCGCAGGGGAGCATCTTAGGCCCAATCTTATCCCTCTGCTACGTTAATGATATGCCGAACTGCGTTGATTGTACACTGGCTTCAGTATGCAGATGACACGCATTAATTGTCTCTGATAAAGACCATTAAAAATT
Source organism: Ophioderma brevispina (assembly GCA_023653785.1). Lineage (NCBI taxonomy): Eukaryota > Metazoa > Echinodermata > Ophiuroidea > Amphilepidida > Ophiodermatidae > Ophioderma > Ophioderma brevispina. The sequence goes on from JAMKCH010000650.1 coordinate 40,446, forward strand.
GGTCAGGAGCTCAGTAAAAAACCTCAGCAACTTGCATAAATGGCTCATTGACAATAAACTTTCTCTTCACATGGGTAAAACAGAACTCATTCTTTTTGGTACAAAGCGAAAACTGGGCAATTGGCAAGATTACACTATTGAGTGTTGAAGGGCAGATAATTCATGCTACTCCTTCTGTCAAATACTTGGGTCTTACCATTGACCAATATCTGAATGGGGATGATAGGCTCGTGCCATCATCAAAAAAAGATCACTTCTAAAGACTGAAATTTCTTTATAGACAGGCTAAATTTCTCGATACAGATACCAAGAAAATCTTAAGTACCGCTCTCATTCTTTGCTTGTTTGATTATTCAATTTCTTTCTTCCTGGTATGGTGGCATTCATAAACAGATGAGTAGAAACTTGCAAATTGCTCAAACAAAGTTATCAGGTTTATTCCTCACAGCATGCAGATCTCATATTTCAGAAAATGATTTTAAGAAACTAAATTTTCTTGACATTCATAATAGAGCCAAGCAGCTCAGATTAAACCATGTTCACGATATTTTTAATGAGGTTGGCCCAGATTATCTCAAGAATAACTTCACCCGTATATCACGTGTTCATCAACATAGTACAAGAACTAGTTTGCATAATTTCGTCCACGCTAAATGTACCACTATAACTTCAGGGTCATTTTATTACAATGCTATTCATGATTGGGCTGAATTACCATGTGCAATCAAAAACCATTCCCAACAAGTCCAATTTTAAGAAGTCTGTAAAAAGCCTCTTTTAAATCAATTAATTTGGTTAAAAATTTTAAATATTTTTTATTGTATTTCATTATAGTATGTGTTTTTCTGTACTCTTAAAATAATATTATTAATTGTTTTCAAAATGTTTTATGTATTGTTTTTTTGAATATATGTATTGTAGCAAGGACCCCTTTGGAAATAAGCCTTCGGGCTTAAAGGGTAATCCTGTGTCATCCTCCAATATTTTATTCTGTAATAGGACTTTTCCTATTATTGTATTTTGCCTTGTAAGTGGAGTACCGAATCAATCAATCAACTCAAATCCAGTGGCCTGAACCTCCACCAGAGATTGATGGCTGGGGAGAGCTAGCTTCCGGGGTAACAAGCCAGAGAAGCGGCGGCCGTACGTACCACTCTTTCTCCCTTCAGGAAGCTCTGCGACATGCTTACCGGGAAGAACCAACCGGAAGGAACGTCCTCCTCCGGGCCCCACCATGGGACCAAAAGGGGATGTCCGAATTGGGCTGCCTGGAAACCCTGGCCTGGGATGTATGCCGACTATTGAACGCATCCTTCTCACCTTCGCCCACCGATGAACGAATGTCCTAACCATGTCATTTGCAGATTAGGGCAGGGGACAAGCAACGTTCACTATATACACTCCGGGGCGGCCTAGCGCCCTCCTGGGGAACACCGCTGCAGGCTATTGCAGTAAACCGCCTACTTGCAGAAAGTGAGTGCACCCTACGCCCTCACCTCCTGAGCCCGCGGCAGTTCCTGGAAACGCCTGTCGGACCCTGACCTCTTCGGGGGACGTTCAACGCTCCTACACGCGGAGAGAGGCGCTAACAAGAAGGCTTAGGCAGCCTGCAAACCGCCAGAAGGAGAAGGCGGCGGCGCCGGCTAGCCAGGGGGCCACTCAGCAGCAGCAGCGACTGCAGCAACCGCAGTGACCTTTCGTAGTCAGGACTCCAATCAGAAGAACCAGCCCAAGAGCAACATTTTCAATCTCCCCAGAAAGGGTGCAAGGATACCGACGCAAGGGCAGCGACGGGGTGGATGCACAAGGGCGCTCGATCAGGAAGGGGGGGGGTCATGATGTGCTTCCTCCCCCCATAAGAGGATGTGACTATCCTCGACCTCATACCCTCCCCTTGCGGTGGTGGGGGGGGGGCTGGGATAATTTCCTACCCCGTTGGAGGACGGTGTCCCTTCTCGAACTCATGGGTGCTGTGCCACACGAAAGATGGTGACCCCAAGGACGTAAACAGAGAGCACCTTCTTCAAGATGCCGACAGCTGCTTCAGAAGGCGGCGATCCTTCGGGTACCATCAAAAAAGCCCCGCGCCGTAGCATTCACCTTAGTGCTTTGTCTCTCCCTCAAAGAAATCCGACGAGTGGCGCCCGATCCTCAACACGAAAGCGCCCAGCCAGTTCTTCAAGTCGCGCCTCTTCAAGATGGGGAGCCTATCAGCAGTTCTCAAGGGACTCATCAGAGCCGGGGGAGCATCCACTCTTGACTTAAAGGATGCTTACTTCCACTCTCCGATACATCTGTCACACAGGAAGTGGCTCGGTTTCCTATATCGACCGCTCGTTCTATCAGTTCCAGTGCCTCCCGTTCGGATTATCGACAGTGTCCCGCACATTCACCAGGATAGTGACGATTGTAGCAGAGTTCCTCGGGCGGAGAAGCCATTCGCCTTCGCCTACTTGGACGACTGGCTCCTGGCAGCGCCTTCCAGGGAACAACTTCAACACTCCTTCGCGGAGCATCGACTTTTAAAGGGCGACACTGATCTTCAAGCGGGAATAGCGTTTCCGACCGCCGAGCGCATCTACGACGCAGTGCGCCGGGATCCCCATGAAACTCAATTGACTACTGGGCTTCTCAGCCAGTATGACAACGGTGGTATCACGCCGCAGACTTCGCATGCAAGTAGTATAGCTGCTCGTCTATCGCGGTTCAATATTCGCCGAGACCGGAGCTTCAAGAGTACTCCTGACATCCCACACGCCAAAGAGCGATAGCGTGGTGGCATCTGCCAGATAATCTCCGCCGGGAAAACTACTCACATCAAGACCATCATCTTTCATTCCCAGGACGGACGCATCTAGAGCGGGTGGGGAACCCACGTAGGAGACACTCGCCTATCGGGGACTCGGACAAGGAAGTTGACTAAGCATCACATTATCACGTTGGAGCTGTGGGCTGTTTATCTGGCGCCGAGGCTGACTCTCCATTTAGTCTAGGGAGGTCACGTCCTAGCCCGGTGCGACTACATGCCTGTCGTCTCCTACTTAACAAGCAGGGAGGATCCGGGAGTCGCATCATTTGCCTACAGAAAATCCGGGAGTGGTGTCTCCGTCATCAGACCACCCTGACGACCATCCTCTTCCCGGGGTAGACAACACCCTGACAGACAGCCGGGAAGGCAGGACCTTCGAGAGTCCGGGGTCGTCGGTGGAGTAGCACCACATCCCAATATGCAGAATGGCTTCTACGGGCTGGATCACCCCCACGGGAACCTGTTCGCAAGCCGCCTCAACGCCTAGCTCCCGACATTCTGCTCGTGGACCAAGACTCCACCACCGGATATCGTTCCCCCCGTCATCGGGGGCCCCACTACCGTTATTACGGCCGGGCCTTACCGTTCACGGGGATACTTAGAAATGGATATTGGTCTTCCCGTCATCGGGGGCCCCACTACCGTTCTTACGGCCGGGCCTTTCTCCAGCGGCAATCACCCAAGCCACCCATCTGACTGGAGAGGCAAGGAGACCTACAACAAGGAGGATTTATAATTCCAGACATGTCAAGCACCGGTACGAGTGCAGGAATCGCCAAGTGGACCCTGGGCGAGCAACTCTCAGCCATCCATCTGGGATTGGGCGGAGGCGTCACCGGAGCATCACCGTGTCTAGCTCGCCAGCGCTTCATGATCGCATCAAGGGAACGCTGCATCAACGGCCGCCCGATCGATCTCTAGTGCCAGCTTGGGACCTGCCATCAGTACTCCAGCATCTCTACAGTCCTCCTTAGGAGCCTCTTCTCCAGGCGTCCTTAGCGGACACCAGCAAGAGACACTCTTCCTGGTCGCCGCAGCATCAGGCAGAGGAGTATCGGACACCCTTGATTTGCCTATAGCAGAGAATCATCTCACCTTCACAGGGAACGCCTCTCGTCTTCTTCCCCGATCAGGCTACC
>JAMKCH010000651.1:0-83022 GCA_023653785.1 Ophioderma brevispina
TAAGATTTCTATGGCCGATCCAAGTATCAAATCATGGCGAGTTTTAATGCGTGATATGAGTTTCCCCCGCTATATGTCGAGTTTACAGCGCTGCCTATCCAGTTTGAAATCTATTGTCGTAGTTTCACTAACTCATGGCCAGAATAAATCATGTCCAGAGTAAATCATGCCGGTTAGTTTTTAAAAAACTGAAATGATTTTTTTCAACATGTGCAAACTGGACATGATTTTTTTCAACATGAGCCAACTACGACATTATTTTTTTCTCAAATTGAGCAAACTCGACATGATTTTTCTCTCAACATGAGCAAACTCGAAATGATTTTTTTTACACATACAACCAAAAAAAATAACTGTCGAGTTTTTCATCAGTTGAGAAAAAAATCATGTCGAGATTTTGAAACTGGACATTGATTTATGTCAACTCACCATATAGAGAGCTGTAAACTCGAGGGTTATATGAGTGGCAAACTGGACGGATAGCGCTGTAAACTCGACATGAAAACGCTGCACAAAACTCGACATATGGCGAGGAAGGGAAGGGAAACTCGATACAAGCGCGTGAAAACTCGAACATGCCGGGAAAACTCGCCCATGATTTGAAAGTGGAGCGTGCCATCGAGTTCTATTAGTTGCGACTTACTATTGTTCCCCAAACAACCTGCTGAGATGGTTCTAGCTCGTGATACGTATCAAGAGTTACGAACAATTCTAAGACTATTATACTCCAAGCCATATAGATTAAACGATGGGAGTATTTGTGGGTTTAGTATGCGAGGCGTGTGGACAGTTGCTTAGCTCTGCCCTTTTCGCATAATAGAATGTATTTAAAGGTTAGTGACACTAAAAAAGACAGGCATTATTACTCGGACGACCATTGTATATATATAAAAAAGGCCCAGCCCAGTACACGATTTTCGCACAAAGCAAAGCCGACGATAACAAATCTGCAAAATGATAGTTTCAAACCGCGCCTATTAGTTTTGCCTTTCAGTCCAAATATTTAGGCCACCAGGTCCTGTATGGGAATATTGGTGAAACATAACGAAGTTAAAATAATTTTAAAGGTGCAGATAAATCGTTTCTGTTAGAGTTGACCAGGACATTTATATTTCCCCTAGGTAAATTGTGGACAAATACCATCTAAAATAATGCCATTCTATGCCAGGTTAAAACAAAAGTATGAGCAAGTGTATGCGTATTCATTTACATTACATTACTATAGGTTTTCATGTATGGACAAGGTAGTTCTGAGTCATTTGGGGGAATAGTTCTCACCATTGGGTTACTTTATTTCCGATTTTTGTCATTTTTCATTTGAGTTTCAAGAGTCTCCCCCACCTACCACCCCAAAAAAAAAAGCTTTGTGATTCATAAGTAGAAAAATTGGGTGTTATTTTTAATTGAGTGTTTTTTTTTTTATATGTCTGTATCCATGCGGTGATCATTTGCAATCTAAGTATTTATGTTGATTGAATGTAAGTCTCCATGCTTCTTCTTCTTCTTCGTAGTTTAGTTGTAGCTGTTGTGGTGCTGGTGGCAAAAAACATTTAAAACGGGATTTCCTTGGTAGAGAGAAATACTACAGGCTGTCCGAAAAGTATTTTGCCTATGTGTATCATAAATAATAAACCCCATTTAGTTATAGCGCAAAATACCAAGTTCTAAGCGCTGAATGAAGATAACTAACCAACAAGTCCTTACCATACAACTACAACATAAAACAAAAGAGCAATGGGAAATAGTCACTGGAACAGAAGGGTTTGAGCATGATTGAATTGACCAATTGAAGCAGCAGACGGATGGTGTAAGGGATATTGTTCCAGAGTTGGGGTGCAGCACTGCAAAAGCCCGGTCGCCTAAGAAGTAGTCTTGACAAGTGGTCGGGTTTAAAGTAAGCTTTGTGCTGAGCGAAGCGAGCGGTTAGTGGACAATGATATGAGTTGCTGATGTAGGCAGGTGCATAAACCAGAAGGCTTTGTAAGTGAGCAGCAGGATTTTAAATGAAATTCTGTCCTCAATAGTTAACAATGGAGATCATGAAGGATTGGAGAGATATTTTCATGACGCTTGTCACCAGTGATAAGACGAGCCGCAGAATTTGAATTCTCTGAAGTGAAGACAGGAATTTTTTGGTTATTAAACCAATACAAAAGAGAGTATTGCAGTCAAGATGAGATTAAACAAAAGCATGAAGGAGGCGCTCAGTGGAATTGCTATCCAAGTATTTGCGAATGCGGCCGATCTTTATAAATACAAAACGGAAGCTTTCCGACATATATTGCGAACATGGTCTTTTAGCTGCAAGGTGTCATCAAGCAAAACGCCCTGGTCCTTGGCTGAATTTGAAGCATATGTCGGAGCCTCCAATGCAGCTGTGGTGGTGTGTTAACATGAAGCAATTTATGAAATTTTGAAATGAAAATGAAATGATTTCAGTTTTGAGTCATAACATGAGTTATTTTGAATTGCACAGGAGCGGACATCAGCAATGCAGGATTCTAGCATATTGACAGCTTGAGAATGGCGATGTTGGATTAAAGTCAGATAAAGTTGAGTGTCATCAGCATAAAGTAATGCTGGAATCATGATGAGCATGATGAACATCGTCAGTGGAGCGATTACATTATAAATCCAATGGTCCTTAACAGAACCTTGGGGAACACCCCAAAGGAAGCGGAAAAGGGTTCCGAGATGATTCACCAATAACGATGGCTTGTTTGCGGACTATCGAGATAGAGATACACCATTTTTAATACCGTTACCACCTATGCCATACCTCCTTGGAATCGTCAAATAACATAGTGTGATTATAGTATCAAAAGGCAGAGGATAGTCGAGTGTAAAACAAGCACAGCTTCATGGGCCTTTGTCAAGCGCGAGTTTAACAATCATTGTTGACCCACAGCAGCAGATTCAGTAGAATGGAATGGCCTGTCGGCAGATTGGCTAACAGAGAAATAAATTAGGCTGTGCATGTTACTCTTTAACTGCGAAGTCACAACCTTTCAAGAATTTTAAAAATGACAAGTAAAGGGCTACAGGTCTGTAGTTTTTTACTCATTTGGATCTAAAGATTCTGGTTTTTCAATAATGGCGTAATCCGTAATGTGGGATTGTTTGAAGGCCAGTAGTAGGCACAGGACCAGAAGCAAGCGACAAGGTTTATCATTTTGTGTATGTGGGAGTAGTACACTGAGACAATTTTTAACCAGCGCTGTGGGCAAGGATTCAAGTGGCAAGACTTGATGCATCCATTGATAACTTGCAAACCAAGTCCTCAGAAACCTGCCTTGAACTCTTGTAAAAAGCTTTTACATGAGTCAGTGAAAGGGATAGAAAGAGGGTGGGAACTTATGTTGAGTTTCCACATACCATTGATTTATCATGAAAGTATATGCACCAAATTGATTGGCAAAGTTCTTTGAGGAAGCATGGTCTGGGAGAATAGGAGATGAATTTACAAACATAATTTATTAAAATACGAAACAGGTTTTTATCTCTGAGTTAGCAATCTCACTCCGATGGTAGTACACTTGCTGCTCAAGCATAGTTTATTTATAGGGCTTTACATTCTTTTTGTATATTTGCCCGATTCAATTCTAACCCGATTAAGAATTTTACATTCCAGTCTTCTTTTGCGTGATTTTGCTTCATGAAGCTCGTCAGAATACCAAGGTACTCTGCCTGACAGCTGACTACCTTTGTTCTGTGGGAATGCTGGTCGAGAAAGAGCAGTTAAAATATTATTGTACTGATCAGCAAGATTGCAGAAGGCATTTCAGCAGGTTGCATGTACAGGGCACGATTTACTGATGTCCTGTTTGAAACATTCAAGATCCATAGCGCCCGTTTGCGATAGAGACAGCTCGCCGCTTCAGTTGTTAGGGCGCGTAAAGTCAATCGGATAACGACTCTGCAAAGTGGTCGAGGTAGACCTCGCATAATAGTCAACATCTTGACAAGATTTTCCATTTACGCTGTGATAAGAATGAGCAAGTGTTATGTCCGTCCACATGGGTAGGACCCTCAACATGCTGATGAAGACGACAGCAGAAATCGAGCAGTTGGGTAACACCTTTAGCATCGTAATCAGCGATATCATCGACATGTGTACATTGAAATCTCCCAAAAATAAAAAGATCTTTGTTGTAAACTGCCAGACTCCATAAAACTGGAGAAGTCTTTAATGAACATGCCCATAGTGAGTGTAAAAACTTTATTTAGCTATTGGCTACAGAAAAAAAAAAATCCGATCTAAGAGCTTTAAACCCATCTTCAAAAATTCCAAACATGTAATGAAGATATAAATTCTGATACATTTATATCACAAAAATAAGATAGCTTTAGCTGCAAACCATACTTTTAAGTATTGTTTTAAAATGACTTATCTATTATCAAGCGATCAGTATGACATTTTAATTGTAGGTGCTTACAAACATGGACAATAGGCTGTTTAATGTTTCTATACTAGTTCCGTTAATTTTATACAAGAACCTTGATGGCCCAGTCTGTATTTTGTACCCTTTTTACATTATTAATATTATTAGTATTTTACTTTCCCAAGAGTTTTCAGATAGTAACATCCTAGGAATCGCTACTGTACTTTTTCGTACATTAAGACGGTTTGTTCCAATATGTCATATAATTCGTATAGTATATCAATATGGTACACATATGACAAGGCAGACTCGGAAGTTACTGAATGTGGGCGCCATGAATTTTCAAACAAATCGTGTTTTTTTGCTTGTACATAATGCTTATCCTATTTACCACTACAAAAAATGAGTGTTAAATGTAACACCATGCGGTGTCAAGCTTTTCAGTGTTCTGGTGTTGAAATATTAGAATTTAACACAGCTCGGTGTTACATGCACAAATTTTAACTATGAATTTGTTGAACTGCCTTATGAATGTTTATAAAAGTTATAGGTAATCAGTTACAATAGAAAGCAAAACAATAACAGAATAAAAACATTTGTACTAAAATGTCAGACGTAAAAAATAAAAATGTTAAAACACTAATGTGTAGTGTTAATTGTTAATTAACACCAGAGGTGCGGGTGTGCGATCCCGTATTGATTCCAGGAGGGTGTTAACTTAACACAAGTATGTCAATTGGCTCAGCAGTGTAAAATTAACACCAAGCCGAGGGTCATATAAGACATTGAATAACTCAAAAACGTGTGTTAATACAAACAATAAATGTAAAACACTGAATTGTTGTAAATCTAATACCATGTGGTCCTCGATTGATCCAAGAAGGTGTTATACGAGAGTGTGGGCCTGACGTGTCGATCCTAGAAGGATCTTCATCAAAGGCCAACTGACAAACAGCATAATAAGACAAACCATATATACAAACTAAGGAACAAAAGAACGGAAACCATGCACAGGGAGGGGTAAAGGGGTGAGAAGAAGGAAGGCTGAAAAAAGAGAACAATGGAAATAATGAAACAAAAGAAAGTTGAAGATCAGTGGGGCATGGACAAGTGGAGGACGGCGGAGGAGTGATGGGCAAAGGGACTAGGAGAGATGGGTGATAATAACCAGGAAATCAATAGGCAATGTACAGGGTAAAAGATGCAAAGAGAATAAATAATGGGATTTATAGGAGAGCGATGAGGGGAAGACATGAAGATAAAGGATGGAGGCAAAGAAAAGAGACCGGGTGGAATGAGAAACCTGAAGAAAGAGAGAAAGAGAGAAAACGGGGGTGTGAAAAGGGGTGTTAAAGTGAAAAAGAATGGGAATTCACATAATAACAAACAAAGCATAAAATGACATATAACAAAAAACAAGGCCATAAAATAACATAACAAAAACAAAGATAATATACAAAAAAATAACAAAGCCTATAATATACCATATAACAAAAACAAAGCATAATGATAATTGAAAAATAAGAAAATATAGTGAACAAGAAAATCAAAGCCTAAAATAATCGGACATAAGCATTGGTCAAAAGTAGGCCTACAGCGAAAAGAAACATGAACAAGAGGAAGCTGAAAAAAGGAGGTTAGGGTTACATATGAGTCAAAAAGGGACCTAGTCGTTCCATCCTGGATGTTGAGACCAGGGGGCTGGATGGTGAGTAGAAGCGTCTTCATCCACATCTTTCTCTGCTGAGACGGATAGTGTTCGGGGCCGGTTTGCCAAGAGATTCAATTTACCCTGTAAGCCAATGTTAATCCAACTACTACCCATTATATCGCCGGTTTGAAGGAGACTCCTAAATTCATAAACACGGGACGCCACGAAAAATTGAAATTGATTATAGCTTGAAGGTCGTTTGACCATCGACTATTTGGAATGCCCCCAAAGACGAATCGAGTTTGGCAAAGGTACCGTTTCGATATTTTGGACGAATTTGAACAAAAAACAATGTTGAATCGGATGAAATTGTGCGAAATCGAACGGGCAAACCTATAATAAAAATAACAAACAGGACGTGTAGATGACAGTGATAATGCAAACCAAATTACTTGCCCTACTCTGATTTGCATTCAGATAGGGGATGAAGTTGTAACCTGTCAATATAAAGCAATCATTCAGTCATATTAATCATCAGATCATCATCTTGGTGGACCGTACAGCAGCGTACGACACCGTGTGGCCACAAGGACTGACACTCAAGCTTTCCATGACCATCTCTGGCTCGTCACCTTGTGACCAATCATATGAAAAAATGTTTGCAACGTAGCTTCTTTCAAGCCAGTGATGGCAGAGTAGTCGTCTGCCGTCCGTCTGAGGAACGGAGTACACAAGGATCTGTACTGGCTCCATGCTTCAACTTGCGATCAGCGATTTACCTCAACAACATACTAGAAAAAGGGCTACGACGACGATCTTGCCTCCTCCACTCGGACAGCAAACTGGAAGAAGTAGAAAGCACACTTACAGACATGGCCCTACTTGCAAGCATATCAAGACATGGAGACTGAAGCTGAGCGACGCCAAGACCACCGTATGCCTTCCACCTCAACACCAAAGAGGCTATCGCCAGCTTCAAATCAAACCTCAATGGGGCGCCTCTGCCATGCTATGTGCGACATGTGAGAGAGAGGAACAGTTTTCCTTCCATCTCGGAACATTTTGTCCCCAAAAATTACCCATCTTATGGGGACAGTAGACACAAAATACCAGGAACATTATTTTAATTAGTTATCAGAGACCTCGCTAACCATTACAAAGATTTGTTGGAGTCATTTCCAAGGATTGACCGGATTGCCATTAGACTTTGCTCATGTACCGATTATTCCAAGATGGCGACCACCCAATGTGATATGGAGTAATTAAGTAGTAGCAACACGCCAGACGGCCGGGGATGTAGGGTAGTAGAGTATTCTGGGTACGTGGTCGGGTAGAACCGACACCATTTTCATCTTGGGCTTGTTAATAATGTGTTTTTTCATTCATGTGCGATAGTCGAGCGGTGTTGATGGACCGTAGTAGTTATCATAGTTGTTTGTGCCTGGATAGTTACTGGAGTTGGGCCGAAGTGGCCCGGCAGTGATTTTACCAGCAAGAAAATGCACAGATCAAAGGCTTGAACTATTCACATGAAATATCACATGTAAAAAAAAATATTATTTTCTCCATTTTATTTGAGAAAAGATTTCTCAGCGGGAAAAAGCCCTTTGTTTGACTATAATAGAGAGAAAAGGGGATTCCCTGAGTTGTTTATTATATTATGATAAAAGGCGACCTTTTAGCTAGATTGCAACAATAAAGGGAAATGGGGATTCCCCAAGATGTAACTTAGTAACTGAATCACTTGTTTAATGTTTTTGATCAAAACATTGTTGTAGATCAGGAATTATTCCCCCACAAATTATATAAGGGAAAGTGGTGTGATCAGGTATTTTTAGTATGCATGATGGAGATGTAATGATTATTGTTAGAAAGGGAAATCTAGGTGTGATAATTTCAATGAGTGTACAGTGTGACTGAAGGACTGGGCCAGCATTTGAAATCAGGAGCTAAACTATAGCTCTGGAGCTATACAGTATAATTATAGCTAGTTTTACTCTACAATCATGGTAGATTTGAGTTCTACTCTAGTGCAGGATTTAAATATTTGGGATGCTGCCGGAGTTGATACTATTGATAGCTTTTCAGTTTCGTGAATCAAAAAGGGATTCCCCAGTTTGTGGTCATAATGAGGAGCGACAGACTGATGGTGGTATATTCCTGGATTTTATTATTGTGGAACATTAGCGTTGTCGAGGAAGCCCCATCGTCTTGACTGCTGGACAAAAGTTACTTAACTACAACTTCAGGAACTGAGAAGACCAATGAATATACCCTAATTTAGAAGCGTGACTTTGCATGCTGTCATTTTGGAGTCTTCGCTGAGAGGACATATTATCGTTTGAAACTGCAACGCTACTTTTAGTTGGTGACAAATGACTCTATTACCTCTGAGTAATATTAGAATTGTGTAAGTGTTAATTTTTGAATTGTATAGATAATTGTACTTTGGACATAAACCAAATTCTTTGAACCAATTACAAATCATTAAAATCTGTGTATATTATATAAATTTCAATCACTTGTGCACAAGGCTATTTATTTGGATTTAAGGTATTTCTGACCTTTGACGTCTAAGACGTCATAACACTTTGTTGCACTCACATGACGTTTTACCCTTAAAATGTACTCTATAAAATGGGCTATCTTTTAATCACAATTGTTTATTTTTTTATGTCGTAATCTAATCACGTTGCCCAATCAATATTTGTTGGACACGAAGCAAGGCTGCCTTGAGAAAAAGCTGTGTACTCCTCTTTCTAGAACTTCATCGAACATAACATGTATAGAAAGAAAGAATGAAAGAAAACAGAACGAAAAAAAGAACGAAAGAAACGAAAGAAGAGCGAAAGAAAGAATAGCGAAAGAAAGAGCGAAGAAAGAACGAGCGAACGAAAGAGCAAGAAGAGCGAAAGAAAGAAAGAAAGAAAGAAAGAAAGAAAGAGCGAAATAAAGAAAGAAAGAGCGAAGAATAGAAAGAGCGAAGAAGAGCGAAAGAAAGCGCGAAAGACAGAGCGAAAGAGCGAAAGAAGAAAGCGAAAGAAGAAACGCGAAAGAGCAAAGAAAGAGCGAAGAAAGAAGAGCGAAAGAAAGAGCGAAAGAAAGAGGCTCAAGAAGAAAGAAAGAGCGAAAGAGCGAAAGAAAGAAAGGCGAAAAAACGAGCGAAGAAAGAAAAAAGCGAAAGAAAGAGCTAAAGAAAGAAAGAGCGAAAGAAAGAAAGAGCGAAAGAAAGAAAGAGCGAAATAAAGAAAGACGAAGTGAAGAAAGAAAGAAAGAAAGAAAGAGCGAAAGAAAGAAAGAGCGAAAAAAAGAGCGAAGAGAAAAAAATAGGCGAAAGAAAGACAGGAGCGCAAAGAGCGAAAGAAAAGAAAGAAAGTAGAGAGCTAGGAGCAAGAGAGAGTCTCCCCTCTCTCTCTCTCCCTCTCTCTCTCTCCCTTCTCCTCGTCTTTTCTCTCTCTACTTCCCCCTCCTCTCTCTCCCGCTTCATCTCATCCCCTCTCGCTCCCTCTCTGCTCTCCCTCTCGCTCTCCCTCTCTCTCATCCCCTCTCACCTCTCTCCCCTCTCTCTCTCCCTCCACTCTCTCCCTTCCTCCCCCTCCCTCCCTTCACCTCCCTCCCCTCCCATCCCTCCCTCCACTCCCTCCATCCCTCCCTCCCTCCGTACATCCCTCCCTCCCTCCCTCCCTCCCTCCCTCTTTTGTATCTGGTTTTCTCCATCTTGGCTTTGTGCCCATCATTCCGCTAACAGATCCATCCTTTGGCACCGCTTTAGCAACATCGTGTGTTTAGCCCACTGTCTTTTCAATCCACTACGGAATCGATAATGAACATGCCCAGTGTCCGATCACAAAGACGATGATTTTGCAACTAAATCCTAAATAGTAAAAGAGGCTGATACTTTTGACTTTAGCTTTATAGCAGTCTTCAATGAAAGCGTCAAGGGACATGTATTTCAACTATAAAGCACTTCATATTATCACAATCAATGAGAAATAAAAACTGAGCTTTCCTTGCCTGTATGAGCTGAAATTTAATTGACAAATGAATCTCATTAATCCGTTATTTGTGATAAGCCACTCAAATTGTTCCTTTTTTGTGTAGATAGTCATATAATGTTATCCCATGTATTTCGATATCTCTTTCTGGTCAATGCCATCGCCATATAATTTTCCGAAAGTGCAATGCAGTACATTTGCACATGTTAAATTTATAGGGTTGTTACAGAAGGGTCAAGACTTTTCTGACCTGAGGATATATGACATGAAGGCAAGGATTAGTTTAATTCGATTTGTAAGTCCTCGCTTAATTAACTTGTTGACGTCATCACTTGATTCACCGTTCTTCAGGTTTTCCATTAACCGTCTGTCTTCTCGAGGTCAGGAGTCTTCCCTGTTATTCAAGTTCTTTCCAGTTCTTCAGTTCCAATTATGTATGTTTTTCACTCTTTCACAAGTGTTCCTCTAATGACCTGTAACTTTGGTCATGTGACCTTTCACCCTACCATGAAATGCAAATGTGTCTATGCCTGAGATTTATGGCATTGGAGTTAATGTGGTTCCATCAAAATCAAAATGATAACCGACACTTTGCCACGCCACGCGCGTGTGCGCATACACTACATACATACATACAAATCAAATGCTCAAAGAGACATAGCGAGCGGCACACCAAACGTAACATCTGTATGCCAAGGAGGCGAAAAGAGCAAAATCACATTAAGTACTCATGAAACGCTAGTATTGAAAAAACAATTAGCATAGCCTCGCCAAATAACAATTTTTGGGCTAACATACATACCTACAGAAATTCATACCATACATACACACATACATAACATACAATATCCTTATCAAGACTACATTGTGGGAGTTTTACTGAAAATCTCTTAAAAGACATTTTTTAGACTTTTTTCAGAAAAATACACTTTTTCAAACTATAAGGAACATTTCCAACCTATATAGTTTTGAGATTTTTCTCTTAACAAGACACTTTAGACATTTTTTTTACATTATTTTTTCAGTTTTTTCATTTTTTTTTCTAGTTTTTTTTCTCACTTTTTCTTAGCCAAAAGGATGCGCCGCAGGCCTATATAAGTTACTAAACTAGAAAAATCCTCATTTCTACTCTTTAAACGAACGAATAACGCTCAATGACTAATTACAGTTTTATTCCCTATTATAGGACAATTCGTGACATAGTAACTCTAGTAAAAATACTCCACACAATGAAGAAAAATACCCCCCAATGAAAAATACTCCACAATGTCTCTTTATACGTAAAAAAGACTACTCCCCAATGTATCGCTTGGAAGTACATACATACTACGACATACCAATACAACATACCATACATATATATACACACATGCTTACAAGAGCTACATTGTGGAGTTTCCCTGAAAAATCTCTAAAAAGACACTTTTTAGACATTTTTCAGAAAACTACACCTTTTTCAAACTATATAGGAACGATTTCCAACCTATATAGTTTTGAGATTTTTCTCTTAAAAAGACACTTTTTTGAGAACATATTTATTAAAAGAATTTTTTCAAATTTTTTACAGTTTTTTTTTTTATTCAGTTTGGTTTTTTTAGTGTTTCTCCTGTTTCTAGCACAGAGATTTCGCCGCAGGCCTATATAAGTTACTAAACTAGAAAAATCCTCTTTTCTCTCTTTTACGGAATAAACCTCAATACTAGATTAGTTTATTCCGTTTAGGACATTCGGAACATAGTCTCTAGTAAAAATACTCCCCAATGAAGAAAAATACACCTACAAATAAAACTACCAAGGGTGTGACAACGCCATTCAAAACCATCGTCCGTGCTGGCGCTGACATTTTGAATATTGAGGCACGGAAATAATTATCAAGTTTAGGGCTTGTATACACACAATAGATGTCAATTCGATACAAACAATCCGCCCAAAATATCAGTTGTTGGATGTTGGGTGCTATTGGGTGGGTTTAAATTTTGTCCTCCCATGGCCACACAACGAATGAAATGACACATCAGGTCGTCTTGATTTATAAACCGCCTCAATGATAACATCTTTGCACCTAAGCGCGCATTGCATTATGAGAAAAAAGAGTATCTGAAGCACAATAATCTTTTAGTTTTAAACAATAGCATAATTTGTATAATTTTGCATAATTTTTGTTCTGATGATGCTTTCCCAAAAAACGTTATAATCTCCGAGAATACAATTCACATCACTATGCGGTTTTTTGCATTTGGGAGAGGACATTGTTGTACATGTGATATTAAGAACTAGAATATAGCGATATATCAACCAAGACATTACCTCTTTATGTTTTTTTTTCTTGAATTTTGTTCATAATTTTTTAAAATGAACTTAATTTTTCCACCATTTACTGCTTTAATTATCGCAATTTAGCCATATTGAACAATTAACTACATTTGGTACATCTGGTTTTATTCCAACCAAAATTAAAATACCTGGTTACTGTAGCATTCAGAAATGTAAAATATGAATGAATTTACAAAACGTCATGACCTTAAGTACCGCCACTCGTATTCTCGGTCATTGTCGGCACGACCATACTGCACATTTGTATATGTGGAGCGTATATCATACGTGTGTATATTGTGTGTATTGTGGGCCCTCGACCTAACAAACTGGGTTTTTTTAAAAATTGATTTAGAAACTTCCAGTCTTCTCTGGTGAAATTCAATATTTTTTTTTTTGACAACCGCAACACTTAAACCAATAAGGTAATTTGCATCCAATTCTTTTCATTACACTGCATCTTTATACTGCATCTGTGAGACGCGCGCGGTTTTTTCGGTCTTCACTACTTGTTAAATTGGTAAAAAATTAAAATTTAGAACGAAAGTCCGGGTTTGCACATTATTATAATTCCTTAGATAGTAATCAATCTACCCATTGCACTATCAATCGATGTCAATTGCCATCATTTGTTCATCACCTTTCTTACTTGTCCTTTAGCATTTCTCTTCTTTATTATCGCTTTTCTTCATAATTATTTGTAATGTGTTTCTGTGAAATGAGTGTGCTCTTTCATCCTCCTCGATCTGTTTATGGTATCTTTTTCCTCTCCTTTCAGGGCGTAACAGGGTGGGGTTCAAACCTTTCCTGGCGTTTTAACATTTTGGCCCGAGCGCAAAATACCAGGCTTTCAATTGACCATTTTTTCGACGACGCCTTCTATTCGTAGTGGCAGGTGTGTAGACAATGACGGCCCAGGCAATTTTTCAACATACATGTCCTTAAACTTCCCCCCTCCTTCTTCCTTCAATGTTCCTCCTTCCTTCCTTTACCCCTTCATTTTCCCGGTATCCCGGTCGCTTGAGCACAACCTCTCTGTCAGACCCTTGTTTGTGGGGGACAATGTATCCTTCTTCCACCCGCCTTTACGCTACCTACCGCTTCTGCTTTGTTCCTCTCCCTCCCTCTCTCTCACACTGTTAAAATGTTCAATAAAATACGTCGTTTTAACTGGCAGCTTGGGCTCACATGCAGTTAAAACGACGTTTTTTAACAGTTATTTGCTCGATCGAGTCTCTTTTATTACAGTTATTTGCACGTCTCGGCTAACAGTTAACGGAACTTTTTAAAGAACCTTTTTAACAGAAGTGGCACTCCTTCGTTTCACCTCTTATCTAATCTTATGGTACCTCATTCTTGTGTTTTCATGAGGGGTTATCGTATTCGCTGAAAGACTAAAATCAATTCTAGTGCATGGCGATCTTCTTTACCCTATATAGAAATACTTGTTATATTTTAAAATAATAAAACAACTACAAAGATCTATAGGTTTTGAAGTGTTTATTAAAAGCATATTGTTAGACCTACCAAAATAAAATACGCTTGTCATTCATGCCATTACTGGTAAAGACAAAATGATTCAATGTTAGTATTATAGTACTGAGCGGCAAAAAATTATATCACAAACGTTTCAGTAGTTTTCTGTACATATTCGGGATCATATTAATATTTTGAAAATAATCAATTTAACCTTCATTTCTATCTAAAAATAAACTGAAGTTTATGAGCTAGAGAATTAACCAAAAGTTAAGCTAAGTCTCCTAACTACAAGTGTGGTCAAAAAATGTTTAACACTTTTATATCTTGCAAATCTCTCAAAAAGTTGGTGGGACATATTACGGTTTTTGAAGATATTTATTTTAATTACAATATCTTGATTCTATAAACCCTGGTGAAAACGGCGTTCAAAACAAGCTCAAATTAACAAAATTGCGGACAAATATTTGAAAAATGGTGAAAACCCACTTGCACATACGTAAGTCTATGGACAACCATTATGTTTGAACAGAAATCAATACCATTGCGTGAACTGGAGGCTATTATTTCACTAACAAACTGTTGACCACCATTCGAGTTTGTGTGAAGTGGTTTACCGTTTGAAAATGAATGAGAGGATATCTCAGAACCGTGAAACTGAACTTGAAATGCCTATATACATAATAATTTAAGTTGATTTCAATTGGGAAGGATTTTAAAAAATTGAAAGATACATGCGTGTTTTTCTTGCCATGACTGATCGCGACTCTGCTTGTACATTTCGAAGTTTGCATCGATGGACAAGAATCCATACAGAAGAAACATTGTGGCCGTTTTATTTTTAAATTTATAAGATAACTTGAAATAATTTAGGTGTCTTAATTCTTACCTTGTGGTTATAATCAAAGCCAAGTCCCCTCTCACGTGGTACATTGTTCCTGTGTGTATCAATCTTGGCTATAATTCGTGACCGCCACAGAGTGCCGGATATGACTTGCCGTGTGGTGCAAGTGGTGTTTAGACCTGTTTTCTCGATGGTGGTCATTTTTCATTTCACAGCTTTTGTTTTCAATGCCGTTTTCACCATCAACAAGATATTGTAGTTAATAAGTACCTTCAAATTATTGTGATTATTTTTACACACACTTTTTTGAAATTTGCAGACGAAAAAGTTGAAACATTTTTTTTGGACCACTCTGTACAAATTGTCCAAATTGTCGTAATTTTCACTAAGTTTAACAAGCCAGCTTGTTTCTTCTATTCTTTCCAAGTCCATATCCCCGTACAAATAATACATTGACAGATTTTTTTACCTTTTTTCATTTCTTTTCAGTAATTTCATTTAAAAAAGTCCGTCTAAAGTAAAATAAACAAAACACAACAACACATCACAGCAAACCAAACCAATTACAAACCAAAGCTAACATTTACTGTTTTGGCGATATATTATTAATCTTTGTTAAGTAATGAAATGTTTCATATTGCAAATAACCATGAATCGAAATAGAACTCGATACCTGAAATATGCAAGGAAAATTAACCCGTTTTCATAAACAAAAATAAAATCCCTCAACGTTGCGTTTTTTAAAACATTTTGCTCCATTGTTGTTAGTTTGAAAATACGTGTTGGGAAAAATGTAAAGATATATAGCCTAACCGATATCCCTTGCATTTTGATGTACAGCTGTAAAAATCTTGTGGATGGCTATCGTGCACTTTTAAAAATGTTCTTATATTTTTAACCAGTTTTTAAAACCTTTAAATTACGGTCAATCCCGGTTTATTAAACAATCTTCGCGCTTTATTACTGATTTCTAACGTAAAAATCCAATTTGGAAAGCAGAAAACCTGTAAAAATAAACGGTATTAGGTGGATAATATCACATTGAAAAATTGTATTAAATACCCTACCGTTTCATATTTCCCGTATATTTATCCATACTATTTTAACTTACCCGTATTTAATGCAAAAATAGAACTTTGCTTCCTAAATTGTTAAATAACTCGTAACGTTCATCAAAAATGCAAAGAAAATAATTTTCCTCTTTTATTTTTTTAATAAATGTTTGTAACCTACTTTTTTTGCAATATTTAATTAAGGTGTTTTTAAAATGTTTACAAAACACAAGTTATTTCATGAGTTCATGTATTCAATTCTACCATCCAATATCTGTAAAGTTATAATATAGTGGATAGGTTTACGACTTGTAATCTTAAGCCTGGTTTGAATCTGAATAAGGTACTTGCATAAACAAACATTCATGATTAATTAAATAAATTAAACAAACTGTTATACATTACCATGGCATTTGAATATGTATATTTGCCATAATGAGACATTGTATGTCGTTTCAAATCTTTTTTTCTTCATTTTATCCTCCTTTTATTGTCTTTTGTTTTCCTCGAAATCGTTTGCCTAAAAGAATTTTATATCCACATAGTTACGTAAGCACAACGTTTGTATGTATGGGTAATAGCTACAAGTTAAAATTATGTTAGATTCGCATAAACGTCTTAATTATTAATATTGTTTTAAACAATAAAAAAATAAACGTGCAACTGTGGTGTTCACGTCGTTCTTTTACGTTCCCTTAATTTTTACTCCCCATTATTTAGTTTTTGTCACGTGAGTCCAGCTAACAGTCAAAACGACGTTGTTTAGTCAGTTTTCATTTTAACATTGTGTCTTGCTTGCCATTCATGTGGACATGTAGTTTCAACAAAGAAATCATAAAAAAAGCCCGGTTGAGTAGTGCAAGGTTGTGTTTTTGCTAAAGTTGTATTGATCAGATTTACACAGGCCATAATGCAGATAACATTCACCTTTCTTCCTTTTCCTCTTTTTGACTTCGATTTTTTGTTTGTTTATCTTGTTAATGGATAATAATTGCCTATTACCTTCACTGTAAAAATTATTATAAAAATCATTTGGTTTTTTTTTTTTTTTAATATTTGATTTTTCGTTTTGCATGCAGTAAACATAGTATACTGGTGAAATTAATTCAATCAAAATACCGCAAACAATTGCATTTGGTGAGTTATTTTATTTTTGTATGGATTTAGTATTGTGCATATGCTATATAGTTAGGGTTTGGGTGTACAATAATTAAATATAAGAACTTTGAGTTTTACAGTTTGTAAAATTAGAAGTGGAAATTTGAATGGAAACTTGTAAAAGTTGTAATGGGATTTTGTTGGCAAAGTGACAGGATTAATCTGTACAATTACCTGTTAATTATGTATAATTATTGTAAATAATGCTGATATTCTTTTTAAAAAAACCTTTTTTCTAGAATAGAAGCTCAACTTTTAATTGAGTCAGAATGGAAATAGGATATAAAATACCACATATTTTGGCGGCATTATCATCATCACCGTCATTTTAATCTGTTTTCATTATTTCTTGTAAATTACACGGCAATGTTTGTAGAGTGTGACTTTTAACGCCTAATGCATGTTGTCTGAGGATGGGCTACACTATATGGTTAACTTATTTTATTTCTATTAGGCTTTCTTCCTCACATTGGTGAATTATATTTTTCAGGTAAATCGCTCCCGTCGTCTTATACCAAAATCTTAATTTTGATGGAGCAACTAAAGGGGATGTTGTCGATCAGGTTACCCACATGAAAATGTGTGAAGGCCTTATTATTATAACTAATAAGCAAGCGAGTTTTGGGTACTATATCCCTAACGCCCTTAACTCCATAACTTTTTTTTCGCACTTTACAAAAATCACGGAGCGGACCCCCTGTATTGTTTTGTTAGGGTGAAATTTCCCCTAGATCTAACAAGAAAATAACGCTAAAACACGCTACCCACGACCCTCTTTTTTTTTTTGGGTGGAATCGTCAGGGTGGTAGTCATTCTCCTCTAGGGACGTTAGGGGTATACGTTAAAAATGAATAAATAAGCCGTAAAACAATACCGGTTATTTTGAGTATTTTAATGTATACTGTGCTTGACTACTCTTACGATTAATAAATTTCACTCTTCTCAAAAATTACATACAGTATGGTGTGAAGTCGAAAACGTTTGAATTCAATAAAAAAATTGACTTTTATATTATATAGTAAAAATTTACTCTTAAAAGGATAAGTGCACTGGTGTTATAGTGGATATTTCCCTTCTAGAGTAAAAAGAAGGATTTCACTCTCAAATGGTGAAATTACAACACGCCAAACAGATTAGTCATGGGGAGCTCACACCAAATAGTTTGCACACTTGTACCCAATTGATCCATCTGATCACGATTGTGTTACCAAAATGTTAAAAAGTTGATAATAGCTTGATTGTTCCCACTGACATATTTTCCGAAACAAAATTGACCAATTTGTTTCAACGTGTGTACGGTCCTCTTTCGCGTAGTTTCTTTCAGTTAGTGAATCTTGGATTAATTTTGAAACAATTTGAAGTAACTCGAAACAATTATTTACTTATTATTTTACATTGTATTGGTATATGAAGTATAGCTCAAAGTTAGTTTTAAAGCTTCGGGTCCCATAACCCGGCCGCTCCTCACCCTCACAGACTCGGGTTATACAGTGTTGGGCTTATGTTGGGACAATACTAATCTTCTAAATTCCCTTTTTAATAAAAATTAACCCACATTCGTGAACTCCGTACGATATCACATGTTTATTCCTGACACTAATAATTATTTGAATTTTAATACATTTCCTATATATCCAAAGTCGAGAAAAACGTACCTTCTGCATCGTTCCGTGTATTATTTGGCTTTAATATATGTGTGTTTGCCTCAATCAATGTTTCATACTTTAGCCATTGGACCTATATTGTAACCCCTATACTGACACATCTAATATCATAACTGAACTCTTAGTGAATGCTCATGAACTATAAAATTGGCTTGCAAACGCGAATTAATGAATTAATAATAAAAAAAAAAACAGTTTTGTTTCTATCACTCATGGAACATCGGCGGGCATTCTTTCTCTACAAAGCCAAACATTTTTTCTTGATCACTGATCGGGCCTTAGACTTAATTTTTGTTGTCCTCGTTTTGTTGCTTATTTTGTTGGTTTGTTTTGGATTTAATCCCCTGAAATCAGTTTTAGCGATTTCAAAAAAAGAAAAACTAATAAATATTAACTGTGAATCTTGCAATTTTCAGCAGTAACAGTATATGTACTTCATATATTATCCTGTATTTATTTCGGTGGGTTCAGCTGATCTGCCTTTGTCCAATGTCCTGTCTTTCCAAACAATCATGGTCATTTTTTTTGTATAATTGCTAATTAGTTTAATAATTTGGGGGGGGGGGGGGTCTGTATATTTTAAATATTTTTAGTCATGATTATGAAGTTTAATAATTCATGACAACAAATCACGTCATCAATAGTCGCCGTCTGTCGTTGAAACTTTTTTTCAGTACTCATTTAAAGTCCGTGCATTATTCAAAATTTAAAAAAAGGTTTTTGTAATTTTACTTTTATAACTTTTATACGACTTATCGTCATATTTTTAAAAAATCTACGTGACCGGTTTAGGTCCAAGTCTTCCTGTTTTTTTAATTAAATATACAACCCATTTATTTTCTAAATAGCTTTAACATACTCACCAACTGCCTAAATTGCACCCATTTTGTGTAATTGTGTAAAACAACGAGACTCAGGTTATTTGTCATAACGTGAATATTAAGATCGTTCTGGATCTGAATTTTGCACTGTTGTTGCAAAACAGATACTTAGTACATATATGTAAATGTCATGTTAATGAGGCGTGTAACTTTTAAAATCATTTGTGTAAAATATTGCTAAAAATTTATGGTTGAGAAGCCTCAGATACTGGGTCCTTAAATTGAGACAAAAAAAATCCAACAGGTACTCCAAAAGTACTTTTTCGCTTAACGAGCGACTTTTCGCTAATCATATGGCAGCTCTATACAGTGGAAGCCTCAACCGCCTGTGGTGTTTCAGGAACACAATTAATAATCTAAGCATCAATGTGCATCACTCGCTCTGCTTGAAAATTAACACTATAGAGAGCAACCATTTTGGTAAATATGTTTTATTTAACACTGACATGTTTACAATTTTGAGAACTGTTGGAGTTTTAATGGTTGGAGTTTTGACCTATTGGAGTTGCAACTATTGATTGACTTTGAACTGGGGAAATTATGGAGAGAAAAATGTGAAGCATTGATTGATAACCGCAGAATGGTAAGTAGGCCTACTTTGTAGTTTGTGGATTTATTCAAGTATTCATGTCTGATAATGGAAAATTCGTTACGGCCTTATGTGATATGGCACTCAACCATAGGTATCTTTCCGTATGCGTGAACAAACAGGGATAACTAATAGTATTTTGTATTGTTTGCTGAAAATTCTGGAGAAAAACGAAAAAATTTACAAGCAAAATTTTTCTAAAAAAATTAGCCAAAATTGATAAATTCAGCTAAACCGGCTGATTTTATCATGATTTTTGGAAAAAAACTAGAAAATCAAACCCCTAAACTTATTTAGATTTTAAATGTTTTCTTTTTTCGTCGCCTTAATGGATTTTAACATATTGGCCAGTTCGGGAGATGAAATCGCCTAATATTCTAAGTGAATAGTTCAGTAGGAGAGCGATGAGAGGGCATCAGCTGAATTACATCTCGGTCAACAATTTTGGTACTGTCGGGTGCAGCTTTTAATGTCTATCACATATCTAAAATCGGCCAAAATCGACGTTTGGGGGAAAATTTTCTACGAACAACGAAAGATTGAACTTTTTGTAAATTAGCGGCAACAGAATTATAAAAGCAAGTCCAGGTTAAACGGTGACGCGTACAATGCAATGGTAATATTGCGACTGCTTGAAAACGCTAATACGCGGGCGTCAGACATGTTGCGTTTGCTGCGTTTAATGGATATGGGTATGTTAATTTCGTCTGACTGATATTCATACGCTTGAGGCTTTCGTATAGCATAAAATGCATTGCCACAATCAATAAAATTGACTTATATAGCAAGTTATGAGGGTATGTTGGGGTCTATCTTGTGTGCGTTTCGTTTCTTGTGTGTTCTGGCCATTTAGAAGCAGGTTAGGATAGCCCGTGATGGATTTTAGCGGTATTAAAAGACATTTAAAAAGGTTACACAAGACAAACAAACAAACAAATGTGGGCCATAACCCAAACAAAGTCGACAATGTGCGTGTAGTTATCGAAGATTACCAACCCGCAAATATTCATACGAAAAGTCCATTATCCAAGGACGATATTCCACTGATTTTATTGGTTACATTGTTATCAGTTGCAAAGAATAGGCCGGAAAATAGATAGGCTATTATAAAACTGCAGAATTGGTTTTCATTAATGCTGAAAAAAAAAAAGGGCCTATAAAGTTTTAGACTAAAATGAGATCACATTTTTATGATTTCTCAATATAAAAAAAACAAATGCGGTAAAGAGAAATACGCGCGTACTTTTGGAATAGTTGGAACAAAATGTTTTTCTTTAGAAAGAAACATAAATGTTGGTGGGGTTCTGGAGTTATATAGACCCACATATCGATGGATAATGTAAGCTTTCGACTTGGGCGACGCATGCACGATGCAAACATACCCATTTCCATCAGAAAGGGAGATATATGAAAGAACCTCGGGTGAGAATCCATCCTGCGATTCGTACGGACGTCAGAACGGGATTTATTTGAGGGGAGGGGGTCGTACTTCGAAATTTGACCTAAAGTAAAAGTGGACGTACCCCATCTACAAGTGGTTCCTTTTTCTTTAATTTGACTAATGTGGTAAAAGTGGAGGTCTGGGACTTTTGTGAAAAACAATTGCATCACCAAGTGAACTTTACTGTTATTTAGTCTCTAAATTCTGGATCTTTTATATAAAAAAAACAAAGGTGAAGGGAATCGCACCCCTCTCCCCGCGTTATAAGGGCCTGAAACGTATACATTCCAATAAGGGATTCAATTATAGCCCAATGTGTAACAGGCAGCCCGACTTATTTCAAGAAACAGGCACTATAACATCATTACTGCCAACTGTTCCTTACTTATGGTGGGGGGGGGGAGGGGGGAGGGAGGAGGGGGAGGGAGGGAGGTTTGACAGGGTACATGAACATTGGATAAACGCAAACAGTTCGTTAGAAGCTGACCCCCGTGCCTCTTAAAAAAAGGAAATGCATCAAATTTTCCAATTAAAGCCGTTTCTGCCGATATTGATCAGTGGGTGGGAATCAGGACGTCCTGCGTTATAAGCATGGTAAGATTTATGATACATCTTGGCCCATGTATTTCTAAGATGACGATAAAAAAATCACAAATGTTTTTTGCAATCCTATAAACCGTAAAGGTGTGGTTTATAACAAATAATAATTCCCATAACGATTAGTAGTAACTTCTTGTCGACTTCTGTTTTCAATTATGCCATAAACACATGCAGAGACAAAATAGTATCACCAACTAAACACATCTATATAATGAAAGCTGGTGCATAGGCACAACCATTTTTTTTTAAATTTCCAACTAACGGGGGGGGGGGGAGGAGCATAATGACACAGTCATGGTCTCTAGAACATTTTGATAATTTCATCCTCCCTGACCGACCGATGTTTTGTTTTTTTTAAACGTTTTTAAAAACGAGGTTGTACTAACGTAATCAAAAATAAGTTTTTCACCCTCTCCCTAACGAAACTAGTCTTGTTACGTCTATAGGACTTCATAGACTTCATCGATGTTTTCCCCCTTATACTTATAGGTTAGTCAAAAATCAGATTACGGAAATCCACAAGTGTTTGATGTGCCATAGAAAGGACATCACCGGATAAGGAGAGAAGGAGGCCCTCTATAATCATAATAGTATATTCACCATTCAACTTTGAGTTGGTGTTGTACAACTCCTTTATCATGTACGCAAGGGTTTTTATCCCCAAAATAACTTGTATCAAGAGAAAATGAAAAAGTGTGAGAAACTTCAGGGGCATGCTCTGCTGGACCAAAAGCAAAGCTTAGCGCTTGCCTCCATTTCAATGACCATCCATTAATTATATGAACAACAGGAAGTTGTTGTATAGCTGCCCTTTGTTTCCCCCCCCCCCATGGATGCTTGGAAGTGGACGCTGTAGATAGACCTTTTGTCCTTTAGGAAGCTACAAAGAGAGATAAAGAGGCCTTACATGAGGCAGCCCTTGATAACAAACACAAATACCGCTATAGCTTATGCTGCTAAGATTTGGATTATAGAAACGTCTTCACCCAAGCAGACTCTGCGAATACAACACAATGGCACTGACCGCGCTAATTATATCATGAGCAAGTTAAACTACACTATGAGCTAATAAAAATTAGCAATTCCCATGGCGCAGTTCATTGCTTCATTCATCCATTGTATTAAGCAAATACATTTTAGTATGATTTATATACCAGGACGTGCATGGGGCAGGCTGTTGGTAACAGGTGCACATCCAAGGCTGATGAACTGAGCCCTTTGTAGATTAGCATGCCCTACCATATAGTGATATTGTATGGTTTGTATGAAAAAGTCGTTGTTGTTTTTGGCAATTCAAGTTGGGAGTGTTCTGGCCCCCCAGAAACAAAAATGCAAAAAATGAGGTCTTTCCACCCCAAGAACCAGAACGGCATGCACATATATGTTGCTCAATAATATAGCGCAGATCCCTGGAACGCGGAATTGTGGTTCTTGGGGGGAAAGGCTTCAAATAGGAAATGTTAATTGTCCATTGAAGACCTGTTTATAAATTTACAATAAAACGACTCTTTGGGGAATTTATGTAAAGTGGAATTTTTTGAAAACCAGCCGAATAGGTAAACTTTGAGCAGGTCACTTTATTATGCAAAAAGTTTCAAGTTTCATCCGTTCTCATGAAAACTTTAGAGGGCGTCATTTCATTCCTTATCCGGCGATGTCATTTACATTTGAACTTGTCTTGTACAGATGATAACCTTTCTGTATAAACGCTTAAAGCATCTCTTAATCTTATTTTCACCCTTTTGACCTCACTACATTTTGTTTATTCCTTGAATTATTTCCCAATTCTCGTTCATTATTTCCCTGAGCGGTGCTCCGTGCTCCCCCCCCCCGAGCACTTTTGCAACCCTGAAAATTTTATTCTTTGGACAAAGGGATTTAAGTGGGTAAATCCCCACCAAGTCGGTATAGCAACTCCAACTATAAGCAAGCCAACTTTATATCGACGTCGAAATGTCCGTTAGAAATAAAATAAAAATGTTTTTAAGTTTCATGTTAATATCAGATGATATATCTCGGGATATTTCTTAATAAAAGAAACAACGCATGACAGAAACGTAACACGAACAACAAGGACTGGTGGTAGTTCTTGTTATACGTTGTATAGGCCTATAAAATGGTAATTTTCTTTTGCAGAATTACGTAAAACGTTAGAACTTGCACCGCATTTATCATTTAGGGGAAAACACACACGACCATACACGCACGCACACACATAAACACACACAAAAACAAACACGCACATACACATTTGCCCCTTGGACGTTTTATTGTGCTCGAATGATAAATATGCCCATCTTTACTGCATCACGAAAGTCACAGCGTATGAATATCTTTATAGTCATATGAAATTAACATGCCGCCAAGGCCCACAAAACGCAGCGAAACGCGTAACGTTTGACGCCCGCGTATTAGCGTTTGTCAAGCCGCGCATTTCAGTGCGCTATACGCGTCACGTTTAAAACCCAGCTGTTTTTTAGAATTCTATTTCCGCCTAAGTAAAAAAAAAGAACAATCTTTGGTCTCGTAATAAAAATCCCCCAAAGCCGATTTTGGCCCGATTTTGGATATGTGAGATGATTAACAAAATGCAACCAACCAGTACCAAAAATGTCGACCGAGGAATTTAATTCGAGCTGAACTTCTCTCACGACTGAAACTTAAATGTTTACATGAAAGGTATTCGTAGTAATTTTCAATAGTCATGAAGAAAAAACAACTGCCGTAAGCCATCCTTAAAATTATTTTTAAAAAAAGATCTCAAAATAAAGGGGGATGCAGAAGAGAATATAACGAAAGATTCCCCGACTGCTACATCACCGCAACATTATGTAGCAGCACTTTATGCGGTATTCAGTACAACTGCGACTGCATGCCTTTAAGTATTTCTTTCGCACGCTCTTTGGTGTGGATTTCCAACAGGTCTTAATAACTAAGATGACACCGGCGTTTCAGTGTAGATTGCTTTTTCCGTTTAGTTTGACCTCGATCTTTAAATATAATTGCGCTTCTGAGATTATTCCATATCGTTCTGTGGTCATCATGATTGGCACATGCCGGCAAGATGAATCACCTTGAAATTGAGCATCGAGTGCCACCAAGAACAATGAGATTATTCTTTTCCAAGAATAGGCGGAATTTCCACCTTGAGAGTACCTCTGGATTAATTGTGCTTGCATCTTGATAAATTCCCATCAACGCATACGCTATCTTGTTACGGTGCGTGACCAGGTGACATCAACAGTAATAAAAAAATTACCCTTAAAGGAAGGCCAACAGAACTATGATAACTATAAATATACGCTAAAAAAATAATTATAAAACATATATTGAGTAGTTTTCATGGTAAACGGAATAATAAAACTAACCATAGAAACGAATAAAAAACTTTTGTCTGAACAATGCGCTATTTGAAATTCCTGCTACTGTATATGGGATGATGGGATTGGGATATGTTATGTGCTAGGGGCGATACGGACGGCAAGTAGTGTCATCAACCTTCACACGTGACGCATTCAGTAATGTGTATTCCTATGCGTGTATGAGCAAACGTGCCGTGTACAGGGTGAATCAAAGCAGAATTACACTCGTTTGGTTTGAATTTTTCTAAAGCAGTGAACAAACGATCAAATATACGACTATCATTATAAAACTAACTTATTTCACCTACTAGAGAAATTTTGAATTTTTATTTTTGAATTTTGCATTACAAGTATGCTAACTTAAAAGATAGGTACCCATTTTTCCCTTGTCCACGGAAATCACTGGTTGTGGATTTTGCCAAAGGACTTTGGATGATCTACCACAATTACATCATTCATGTTTGCTTTCTGTGTACCTTTGTGTAAACCTTCATCAAGAAAATGTCAAACTATTTCCTTATTCGAAATCATGAATCGTATCAATAAAATGTTCGAGATTGTTACATATCTTTTTTTTTTTTTTTTTTTTCCACGGAACTAAATGCAAATATTTAAGCAATCCTGTTGCAATACAGCCGGTTGAGAACCACTTTTTCCGCCGACTCTTTCATAAACTGATGGGGGGGTGGTTACTTGGGAATCAATATTGGGATATTATAGACAGTGAACGTCCATCTGCCTTCCCTTGCATCTACAACCATTGTCTCTCCTTCTCCTCTCTTTTCTGCTTGTCCTTTCCCACTTTCCTGCTGTACCGCTAGCTTAAGCTTTCTTTTCTGGTAAGGCCCATATGGGAGGGGACAGTGCCTCCCCTTTCCCCCTTCTGCCCCTGTAGCTACTGTTCATTAAACTCTTGTAAAACATGTTTTTTTGTACGGATTACGAAACGGTACTTGAGAACAAAAACACAAAAGTCATAAGCATGTAGATGACAGTAACTCAACTTGGCTTTGCTGCTGTGGACGTGATATTGTTTAAACAACGTGGTCATATGGTTTGGCAGTTTCGTCAATTTAAACATATCGCCAATATGCGAAAAAGTAAAATTTAGATTTCTTACCAATGATAGTAGATATAATGAGCAAATTGTTTTCGTGTATAAAACCAATTATAAACTGTTAAATATTTTTAATATTTTTCTGAAATCGATGTAAATCTTTTTTACTCACCTGTATCGATAACAATACCGCGATTTTGGAATAGCACATGTCAGCCTAGAGGGTTTTAACTCATTGTTATGGGTACTATAATTTGTTCATCGATGAAACCACTCGATATGTATTCAATAATATTTTATAGAGTATTATGGTATAAAATTATTTGTTATACGGTTCTCTTTAAGGGGGGGTATGGGGTCTGAATATGATAAAAAAATGGTTCTAATCCAGAAAATAGAGATAATGCAATGGCTAAAATTGTGTCTACTGTAATATACAAAATGCTTTTTATTCGATCGCAATCGGAACATTCGGTTACCGAGATATGGCGTGCCGATCAAAGTCAAGTAGTGTACGCGAAATTTGCCAAAAAATGCATCATCTCCTAATTTTATCATGTGAAAAATTTCAAGGGTTATATTTAAGATATTTAAAAAATATTATTTATGAAACCTATAACCACATTCATTTTGGGCTAAGTTGAGTATATAAAATTTTAATATTATCCTTCCATGAAATTTAAAGTTATAAAATGTCACTGGGTAAGTGATTTTATGTATTCTATTGTTTTCTCACCCTGCATATTTAAGAAAATTTATTTTAAAAATTAATTACAGGACAATGGATGCACCATTGATGATTTTATAATTAATTATGATAATTCAGTATAAATGAAATTTAAAAAAATAATTCCATATTTCACTCAAAGCCCCTCAATTTTGTCTAAAGGTTTCGAGCTATAACTCTTTTCGTTAAAATAAGCAAACATCCACAACGAGAAACGAAAGTAACTAGAAAAAAAGCTACATGCTATGACATGAAATTGGCACACATATAAGCACATATAGGCGAGTGAACCATGAAGGCCGATTTCAAAATGTGTTCAAATTCAAATTACGCCAGGAAATGAGCGATGTCGATTGCCGGTTGCCATGGCAAGGTATTAAAATCCCGGCTCATGGTTCACTCCGTATTTACCTCCCGCAGTATGTCACCAAGTTTCGTCCAGTAATGTTTAGTTATTTAGCTGAAATTCGTTCTAGTGCTTTAGCCAATCAGAGCCTTACGGGTACCATGGCAACCAGAGCACAAACTTTTCATGGATTTTAAAAACTTGTGACATGGGCTACAATATGAGATATAAAACATGTTATACCACTATTTAGGAAATAAGAAAAATCATTCAAAGTTCACTGCTTCAGACCCCATACCCCCCCCCCATAAATGAACCTGCAAATCCGGAATCCTAGGTTCTTGGATCTGGTCGTGACCTCCACCGCGTATCCACTGGTTGGTTATCTGAAGATTCCGTGAAGCCAGCTTCGCAGAAACAAAAGGAAGCATGACCCGAAGGGAGACCTGTTAACGTGCAGTACCCTTCGGCGGACTAACACTGGTGGACGGGACTCTCACCAGCTACGCCAGATTAGGCCGATATTCCCCGTTTAGGAGAAACGTATTGACTCGGAGGAAGCTTTGAAGGACCATCTTATGTCTGGGATCACATTTGCCCAGGGACCGTATGTAGTCGCTGCTACATTATCTCATTGTAAAACAGTTGGTTGTAGGTCTAGGGGGAGCCACAAATACTGTAATTAACAGTCCCTTCTAGCTTTTTCCCATCCTGATTGCCCCTTTACCTCCCTCCTCTCCTTTAAGTGTTGATTTTTTATTTTTACCTAATCCTCCCGCTTGTCTTTTTTTTACCTTTTTCTTTCGTGTCTCGTTCTTATTCTTCCTCTTTTTTTTCCAGATTTATTTCTCTCCTCCCTTTCCTCTTCTTGCGTGTTTTCTTGTCTCTCTCTAGCTTTTCTCGAGAGGCAAAAGAGACATAGGATTGTGTATTTTCAAGTCAAACATTTCCGTTCCAGAAAAGATCGGAAGTATAAAAAGAAAGATAATATAAAACAATGATATGCGCAGAAAATCAAATGAAATTTGAACTCCTGTTATGTTACAAAACAGCCTTAATTGTAAAATTAGAGCTACTTAGTTGTATAATTATGTAACACGGTGTGAAAGCAGATCTAGTCCGGCGGGAGCCACAGTCCCGGGGTCCATAGACGATAACGGAATAACTAATGTTGCGTTGAAGAGTCAACTGAATCGATTGGCCTATTGTTCACCATCCGGACTATAAGTACGCCGGACAATATTACTTCTACACCTGGTAATGCTTGTAATTTAGAGAGGCATTTCGTGGTGTATTCTAGCGCTCCTTTCTTCGCTCTGTTGCAAGGGGCGCCGGAGCATGAAGTATATTGAGTAATTGCCGGTGAATGGTAAGTTCTCCAATCAAAATACAAACCATACACAATAAACGATGTTTTATTTTTAATAAATTATGGAAAACTAAACGTATAGTGCTACATTCAAATCTAAGTGTATGTTTGAAAATTACATAAATGCAAAATACGAAATATTAAAAAAAATATAATCAAATAATTTTGACGGGATTACCCTTTACTGACGGAAAATAGCCATAGATTTCAATTCAAACAAAACTGGGGGTCGTGTTGAAGCCTTTTCGCGGCGGCCATGTGAATGTCACATCACCGGTTGTGGCGAACGGATTCAACAACTTAGTCCAAACAATCGTGTTTAAATGTAAAACACCACAGTGATACAAACACTTGAAGACCCACCCTCAATTCCTAGGGGCGGCTGAGCACTCACAGAGAACTTTCCTATGGCAAGCACCAAGTCTGTATCCTGCAGGCTGAACGTTGAGGTTTCCTCACCCATGGTGAGCGTGACATCATCTTACAGCTCACCAGGGAGAACGGAGTGAATAACATCCTCCTCCAAGAAACTCACTGCGAATCCGAAGAGAACGCAAATCGAAGTTTTTGACCTTATTTGCTTAATTCCGCCACAACAAGCATTTGATCGCTTCCTATGTGAAGCAATGGCATACAAGTGAGAGCAACCACCCTGCAAGCTTCAATGAATTCGCCGATCCATTGGGTACCATTTGAAGCAATGGAAACCAACTTCACCAACATCTATAATCCACCCACCACTGAAGGCAGACTTCAAACTCACTCTTCCAGGTAGTTCCGTGGAGTTTCAAATGGATTGAAGCCCAGACCCGGGGTCTCAACTGCTGTGGGGGGGGGGAGGTGGGATATAAAGGATCCACCTACTTTCTATTCAGGCAGTCGTGGGACATGGGCCTGTCCCCCGACCTGTCAACAGTCCCAGCGACAATCCGATCCCGCTGCTCCAGAACCGTCCTCCCTAGATTTCCTAGATCAGGTCATTGCCCTATCCGGTCACCAGTGACATCAAGGGTCCGATCTCCCGCCTCTACAAGAAGAGATGGAATTTCAGGAAATCCACGTTTCCAAGTTCAAACAACTCACCAGCGAACTGACATCCACGCTAGCGCCAGACCCGGCTTCATCTAACATAACGCATGCATTTTCTGACTTCTGCTCCATGCCTCCACCAAGCAGCTAACATTCCTTCCCAAGAGCAGAAGAATCCCTCCCCCCCCCTGTTGGTACCAAGGAAATGCGGACGAGTTATATAAAGTGTATTGTAATGCCAACTGCGATACTGAGATAAAGCAAAGGCAACCAGCTACTGAATCTGCTTGGCCAAAAGAGCCGCACCAGAAGGGAGGAGGAGATATCCAATATCAACTTACCACTCAAGCAGCAAGGCTGGAACACCACATCAACAAGCTCAACGACGTAGATATCCAGTTAGCAGTGTCCTGTCTCTGCAAACTCCATCGCATTCAGTAATTGTCAACCATGGAAAAGTGGCAAGAACACATCCACAGGCGAAAGCCCACTCTCGTGATGTAATGCAAGATTGAAACGCTCTACAAACATCTCCACAAACTGTCCCAACCATTCACTTACGATGAGATCACCGAACCAATTAAAGTTCTCAAGAATGAAAAGCTCCTGGCAACTACAACATCCATACATAATTCTAGAAGAATATGGCACCCGAAGCTGTGCGATTGCTCCAACTCTTCCTTTCTACTGCATGGAAGTCAACTCTTCCCTCCAGATGTATGGAGACAGGCCTCCGCGGTCGACACCGTCGGACCAACATTTGATGCAGACCAACAGAGCGTTCACACTGGACTACTTTGTGGAGTTTTCCCCTGTCTCTATTAGAGGAACTCGCTGACTGGACAAACATTCGGTTGA
The DNA here is from genome assembly GCA_023653785.1 of Ophioderma brevispina. NCBI lineage: Eukaryota > Metazoa > Echinodermata > Ophiuroidea > Amphilepidida > Ophiodermatidae > Ophioderma > Ophioderma brevispina. The sequence goes on from JAMKCH010000651.1 coordinate 30,795, forward strand.
GAGAGTAGAGGCAAAAAAGATAGATTGGTCGCGGAAATCCGCGCGTGGATTGGTATTCAGTGTTGATGCGACTGTCCAAACAAGACTTCTAAGGTCATTGCATCCTGAAGCCCAAAGAAACCAGCAATGACCCCAAGAGTTACAGCCCCATCTCGGTCTATCTCACATATATAAGCTGATGAGCGATTGATACTCGGCAGGATCAATGATACGGGTCGAGGCAATTTACCCCGACCCAAGCTGGATTCGAAGATGTAAATCAACAATGATCAGATAGCCAAGAATAGTAATGACACGAGAAAGCCTTCCAGAAGAAGCAGAAGTTTGGAGCGTCTTCATACACCTAACTGCTGCGTACGATACCGTCTGGCATCGAGGTCTCTACCTCATGCTACTCAAAATGTTTGGCTTAATTGCTCTTTGTTGAACACGCTTCTTCAAATATACTCCTTGGCATCTTGGAGCAGTGAGATAGAGGAAGGGATAAATCTCCCTCCATATTAAAGCGTGTACACAGGTCCTCAACAGACTTGTAGACGGTTAAATTAGTTTCAGCAGTCAATTTCCCCAAACTTCCATAATTTGCATGATATTGCTCCCTCTAAGAGTGAGTCTCATCATTTCACCCACAATAATTTCTGGTGCTTCACTGAAAAAAAAGATTATTTAGTCAATGCATGATAATGCATTCACTCTGATCTGTAGAATATTATTTTGCTTAAAAACGGTGTTAATCATTAAAAATAATCTCACAATGATGGGGTACAAGCCCTTTATACCTTTTTAGTTTCTTGAACCTTCAGTTGAAACTTTCCCACGTGGTATTTTAATCATGTGTTCAAGATTACAATATCTCCGCTAGGGTCCATCAAATTGGATGGAACAAAAGCGAGATTTAGTCTTGGATCTTGTTACACACATAAATTCAAAATACTGGCAAAAAATGCACAGTTTTATATTTTTTATAATTTTTTTAGTTTGAATTGTAGAGTTTTTTATTGGACCGTCTGTACATCAACTGTTGCCCTTGCATACTCCACTCTGCTGAATACGCTGCACCATTATTTCGTCACAGTGTCCTTCAACACAAGATTGATGTCGTTCTGAATGATGCAATGAAGACTTGTTATGGTTGCCTTTTGGCGACGCCTGTATAATATTTCCAATTCTGTCTGCCATAGCTCCCTCCTGCAAACCTTATGAGGAAACCCTTCAGACGATCAAGCTCGCCAAAAATGTATGAACCTGGGTAGCCTAATCCCCCCACCAACACTTTTGAGATCAGAGAAATCCCCGGAATCACTTGGCTACCCAATCCATGACTGCAGTCACAGTATCCCCTATCGATCATCCTGGGTCAATGACAGATGGTATGAGCAATGTCATCCTCTACTCTGAAACCTAAAGCATTTTGTGGACCGCCCATCTAGCAAGCCCAAAGCTTGTGTTGACCTTGATAGAAAGCATGGGTCAAAACCTCTCAACAGACTCAGAACTTGGATTGGTCTACAAAGAACTTCCTTCACAGATCGGAGTAGAAGTTCACCAAACTGCGATTGTGGAGAGCCACAAACCATTAGCCATATCATAGATTACTGTGATGTCTACAAGTCCACAAGAGGGATCTCAGGCCTGATCAACCCGGTTGATGAAACTATCAGCTGATTAAAGACGGATCTTCCTCTGTGATTTTTGGACTTGCACGCAACGAACAAGCAAACATTTCCTTTCTGGTAAATAATCCGGAAAGTAAAATAATAATGATTTGGCGACTGGCGCAGAATGTCAACTGAGACATTGAACGCCTTTATGTTACCACCCCGTCGTTATAGACAGGTAGAAGTTTAGGCACACAGCCTGAAGATGGAATGGAGTACAGACTTTTTCTATTGATAGATTTTAGTACATTTTGGACCTAAGTTCCATAATTTTTGGAGGGTTGTGCAAAATTTGTTAGAGTGCCATTTTTTAAAAATCCAACATGGCTGCCACCATGTCCAAAATCACTCATAATCCTTAAGTATTCAGATAGGGACAAATATTTCTCGGTACTCCGGTGTTTAAGCACGATAAAGTGTTGGTAATGTAATCTTATCATTCCCAGTTGCCACAAACTCCAATATGGCTGCTCAAAAGACCAATATGCGCTCGGAATCATTAACATGATCATTAATACCTCCAGTATACCTATTTACGCTACTTGAATACTGTGAACACCTAAAATAGATTTCTGCAGGTGTTTCCAAATCTGTTTACATTGTCACACTCTGCCAGTGTTACTTTAACACCTCTATAATGCATTTTCCAACTCCAACATCGACCCGTCAAGTGTTTGGCACTTTTTTTTGCAGTTTAAGGCTTAATTCCAGCGTTTATAATGCATGGCTGCTAATGCTTTACACTTATGGATACACTTATTTGATCACTAGAAACCCTTATTTGGCCATTTCTTTTTAAGTTACTTTTCAAATTTCAAAGATGGCAGCCATACAGCCGCCTTTAAAAAATAGTAAAACCCTACATATTGTGTATTATATGTGTTTACATCAACTAATTATTATTATAAAGTGTCAATTCAGGTCGGGAAAGTATTTTACCAGTTGCCATTCTTATCTGGAATTTCTGTTTCTTTAAACAGCAAAAATGGTAATATGGGGGGCCAAAGTGGCTGATTTTTACCTTCTTTTAAAACTAATAATTACGATAGATCTGTATTGTATTTAGTTAAAACACCCAAAAGATTATTAAAGTTTAAATTAAAGTATGAGACGTATGTCTTTGAGCATTAATAACACACTCGTATCTGTATATTTTGTTTTGACAATCATACTTACACTTCAATGAAACGCCAGTATATTATGACTATAAGACAATTCGTAGGTTTTAAAGATCTTAAAATGCAACCATATTGGCTTCCATCTTGATTTGTAAGCTTGTTAACACACTTGAAATGTCAGCTATGAGTTCCTACTTGTGTATAAGCGCAGAATTATGCCTCATATCACAAATACTTGATGAGTTATGGGTTCTCCTTGAGATTTTCAGGGACCTATTGGGTTTAGGTGGCCATATTGGATTTGATGGTAATGTTGTGATCATCAACGTCAAATAACCGTCCAAAAGATTCCTTCCTCGTTGCTTTAAAATCTGGATCGAGTGCATCAAATTATGGCCATTTGATGAATTTGAGAGTGATAGCGTCCATATTGGATTTAGAAAAATGGCCTGCACTCAATTTCACACCCTCCAGAAATTAGTAGCTTAGGTCATCATTGAGACAAAATCCCTCCCCCTCCCCATCAATCAATAAAAAAGTCTGTACTCCAATTCCACCCTGCACCCACAGTTCCTCCTGACTATAATTATATTCATCCAACCTCATATTCCGTCCCTCTATAGTGTTTGGGTTGCGACAATTGTATAGAATAAGGTGAATCACTTCAGGTGTAGTCAGTAGTATAATGATAAGCCGATCACAATAGAATTTGACTCCGCGTCCAAGTAAAAATTGGGACTGAGCACAAAAAATTATGTTTGTGTAACACAGGCCCGTAGCCAGGAATTTATGTTGGGGGGGTGTGCGGATTTGCCAGAAGTGGACCTTTGCGTACCCAAAACTCAATTTTTTCAGCTCGCTGTGCTCGCCGGTTTGACCCACAATTTGTTTAAAAACCGGTCCGGATCCAAATTCTGAGGGGGGGGTTACATTGACATGACATCATACGTAACACCAGCCATGCAAATGGTCAATAGATTGATAGCTGCTTATCATCTCATATACCATGTATACCCCCGCGTTAAAACAACCATTTCCTTGTGAGTTTTATTATTGCCCTCATACATCAGAGCTTATACCTCCCCGCAAATGGTATGGGGGGACATATGAGTTGATCGACCTATAAAATTAGAGAAACTTCGTTGAACCTGTAGCCTATAAAATTTATGAAGATCGATAATTGGTGTCGTCTGAGTCTGGCAATAGACATTGAGTACCAATGACGGGATTACATTGCGTGTGGGCTTAACTTAGTACGCCCGCCGCGAGGAACGGTCAGGTGTTTTTTTTTTTAGATTTTACAAGACTCGAAGGAACAACCCGTCGCAGGTTAATAATTCCGTCCGAGGCAATAAACGTTGCTCCTGAAACTGGGAATTTCGCCTTAGACTGGTCATCCCAACCCACCTGGGGCCCTTTCCCCAAACTCGTGCGTAACCCTACGTTTATACTAACTCATGCGTAATGTCCCCATAAACATACCTTTTCAAAACCGGTTACACGTTTTTGCTTTGGACAAATTGGTCCACTCAGGCATGACTAGTATGCACGTATATTTACGATTGAGTTCGGGAACGGACCCCTGGTTATCGAAAACCAGTTTATTCGCACGCCGAGGGGCCAAACACGTTTTGAAACCGTGTCTGTAACACTCGTCCTCCTCCTTCTCCTCCCCGCATTCTCCTTCTCCTCCTGCTTCTTCTTCTTCTTCATCCTGATCATCATCTTTATCATTTTTCTTACCAGCTTTATTACTGCGTAAATAATATGAGGTTGTGGTAAGTACAAAAACAATCAAATGGAAAGTACCATACAACGTTAATCGTTAATAAGCATAATAAGGGCAAAAATATTACATAAATCAAATACCGGTGGTCCGCAAAGAGTTGCTCGCCACTAGTAGATGAATCAATGATTTTTTATTTACTAGCTGCAAATAACATTATTTTACTAACATAAATAACACGTCTACATTAGGAAAGATTTTCTTGAAGGTAGACTTATTTGCTTAGATGTTGTATAAAAGACTATTGAATTATTTTTGTATTGTGGTTTCTTTCGGACTTTTCAGAACTGTCAGTTTTACAGAGAGACCACAAAATGACCACTTTTTGCCCTACGATGCGAAGAGACTGACACAAACTCCGACGAACAGGGCGTCTCATAAAAATAATAATGCTGCAACAAAGGGTTAATCTTTACGAACTGTGTGCTGTACACTACAATAATTATTTCCCTAAATAGAAACAGTAAGCTTTCAAATGACAAACTACTACCATTTTCTCCAGTAATGCCTCATCGCATACATTTCAGGAAAGACCTTGAACATATTCAAACTGCAACTGATCTTGCAACCACTTGGTTTCACATAATCTGTTCATCAGCTAGTGTTTTCAGTATAATTTGGTGTTCTTAATTCCTCACATTATGTTTGCCCACAGAGGTTCTGTGAGGCGAATACAGCACCCCGCACCTAATCTAGGAAGACGGTTTTGACGGCAGGTGTTCTTGCGTACCGACCGGGAGGCAGGAGGGGCAATTTGCCCTCTGGCTCGAAAAGGTGGGACGATATGGACCCAAATATGCATTTTACCCTCTTTTGGGGGAATTCGACCAATTTCAGCCTAAATTAGCTAGTAAATTCGGCGATCGTTATTGGAGCAAATCACCGTAAAGACTTATTTATGGCTTATGTTTTGGGATTTATGGGGTAAAAACTGTAAAAATAGTGACAAAAGTCAAGTTTGGTGGGTAACGGGTCAAAAGTAAGGTTGCGTATGATCCAGTTAATAGTGTTAAAAATACATGCTTTCCTGGCTTAAGGCATTGAAATGGAGGAATAGTTTGCATCATCTGTTATGCTTAATTGGCACTTTATACAACAAAATTAGGTCCATCGTCAATATAGCATCCAAAGCTGACCAATAGCTGTTGACTTGATTGCCCATTTTGGTTAAATAACACCAAAAACACGTAAGATAGTCAAAACTATTCCCACACAAATGTGAACCACGTTTTACAAAAAATGGGATTACACTTATGAGCTAAGCCAACAATTTAATAGTACAAAACTAGTACCAACATTTGAACCACGGTTTACAGAAATTGGAGCACACTTTCTATGAGCTAAGCCAATTTCTCTTTACCTTCTTCGTCCAACCAAAACACCCGCATTCTTTCCCAATTTCCCCTTACCCCCCCTTTTTTCAATTTGAACAACTTTTCACAAAAAATGGAGGCAACTTTTAATTTCTGACCACTGTACACAACCGACATGATTTTTCATCATTTCTACAGTTTTTCCCTCATAATTCACAACTTAAGCCATAGGTAGTGGAAACTATACCCTTTGGGGGAATACTTGTAATCAGAACAAACATCAAGCACGTGCTTTTCAACACAAGCGGAATATGTGCTAACCTGAAATTCAAGACTGGGAGCCATGCAGGTGTGGCAGTGCTTCCATCAACTTTTTTGATCATCAACGCGATAAGTACTGTGTGTCCAAAATTTCATATTATCCAGATTTGCAACACTCACAGTCACCCACTACAGGTTCACATTAAAGAACAGGCGCCATTCGGCCGAAACAAATCAGTGTTCAGAACAAAGGAGGGGACCTATTTATTGACTGAGAATAAATGTGACGCTAGGTAACCCCACAACATCAGTTATAAATTGACCATCATGCTTCCTTAAGGTTCTACGTCCTCCATACTCATAAATGGAGGAGTTGAATGCAATCCGTCTTCGCGCAAAATCACTACTTGTTTCTCACGATTTTCGCATCATATGGACATCGTGCCTTTTGTTGCAGCTCCGACCTTGTGGAACATTTACCGATTCACATATACGCCATGCTACCTCTCTGAGTGTTTTCAAAACACTTGTAAAAAACCCATCTGCTTACTTCATAACTCTTTTGCCATGTATTATCTATTTTGCTGTTTTTGTAGTTTAAGATTGTAACTTAAGATTGTATTTAGTCATAATGTGTAGTTTTTAGTTTTGTAAAGGGCATAGAGACCTTCTGGTTTATGCACTCAAAAGCATCTCATTATTATTATATGATTATTATCATCCATATGAAGGAACATACATCGATAACAACCTTTAAAGTATTGTCTATAGTTGTACACCAAAAATATGCACATCTTAAAAGGCGTTTAAATAATCTACCATATCACTGGCTTTTAAACGTTTAAAATACCCATTCATTTGAACTCCTAAACATAAAAACCTACCTTTAACCATAAAAGAGCCGGGCTTTTGGACCCACTCACGCTGGGGGGGGCGGGGGAAATTCCCCCCAGGATCTCGGAAACGGATTGAGAATTCATATGTGTGTAAAAATGGATAGCTATGACCCTCTGCGTTCATTGATACCAAAAAGGTACAAAACATACCTTGTATGAGTCACCGTGACGTCAATATGAGTCATGCAATAATGACAAAAAAATCTAAAAAATCGCAATATTCATGTGTTTTTTGCCATTTTTCACGCAAAAGTGGATTTTTTTGGCCATGATGTGTGTCAAAGTATGCACGCCCACATGCCCTTAATAAAAATAAATCAAATAAATAAGCTAAAACATAGTGTAACTGTATCCCTAGAACAAAAAACTGGATTTCTGTTGTCCGTGTAATTTCAATGGGAAACAGCATTTCTTCGCATGCAGTGCGCGACTACGTAACGCCGCGTCATAACCGTAGGCACGTAGTATCGGCGTGAAAAAAATAACAAATAGGTGAATCCGACAAAAAATGTCGAGGGGTGGGCGTATTCAGCGAAGGGCACTGTAGAAAGCAACCAATTTAATTACGACACTGATTTACATTAGTTAGCGGTATAAATTATTATAGCGTATACTAGTAAATGAGAACAGAAAACTAAAACCAAATATGTGATCCCAATTATGTCATTGATTATACTTAAGACACGTGACCCTTTGCCATAAATATATCAAATGAAAAAAGACAATAATTTAGTGTATCTGCAACGCATTTAGTCCTATGGTAAGGCTGACTTGAGCAACCTGTCAGCATTTCCAACGTTAAACCTGTTTAGGGGGTGGGGTCTCTTAATTGTGTACGCAACAGAAACGTATATATGAGTGCTACCAAATTCAATTTGAAGGATAAGTAAATGGCAGTTCCTATCTGCGAATTTTTTTATTTCAACCATGCAGTTACAAACGCAAATGTGCAAAAGTTAAAACTTCAGACTGGGATATGAATTGTCAATGGCATTGTTTATGTTACAAATTTGATTTTTTGGTAGCAAATAGTTGTAGCAGTCTCTCGTTTTCGCTTTTTTTTTCACCGGCCACAACAACTCCCACTATGAGAAAGCCTACACCTTTATCGGGTCAGTGAATTGTTCCATAAGATAGCGCAAAGTATGGTTTACGATCACTCAGAGCCGTAATACCCAACTTCTATAGCATTTTGGGGGAGATGGACAGACCAACTGAGTAGGGTTGGAAATCACACTCTTCGTAAGGCGGGGTTTAGCTTCGTCTTCACAAAATGGGGTTACCTCCCACTAACCCTCCTACTCGTATTTCGCATTCTGTACTAGAGATAGTATAAAACAGATATCCTTATCAAAGATGTTGCGGGTAGTACAATTAATGAGGTTATTAACCACTTAAGTGCCCAAGGGGGGGGGGGTCCATAGTACCCAACATTGATGTTTTTGCGAGTTCTCGGTTACGCCAATCAAATTTTCAGGAGTTTTTGCTAATTGTCTGATTGATGAATACGCCTCTCCTGAAACTAAAAAAAAGTCAATACGCCGACGGCTTCATTAGAATAATTCGGTCTGGGTCCCAGGATAACCCCCCCCCCCCCGGGCACTAACGGAAGTGAAAAATAAGATATTTTACTAATTAAAAATTAAAGTAATTAAACTTGAGATTTATTTGCTTAGAAGATATACCTTAGGAGCAATTAATTAATAATTAATAATACTTAAATCAAATAACCTTTTGATATGTGATAGCATCAATTTTAATTTTGTCATGCACGGACTTCTTAACTGTGTAAGTATATGGCGGACAATAAGTGATTTTGAAGTTTCTGAGCAAAATACAAGTGGTATTATAAATTTTGCATAGTTTGCAAATGATTATTTTAATTGGTTTACATGGTAGATATAATTTAATTATTTGGTTCAAAAACTTATATTAGAGTTGCTGAGGATGGAAAGGGCGAACCACTACCTTGTCGGCGAGTCGAGAATTTCAATGGCCCTAGGTCATAGGTCAAAGTTCGGATTTCAATTTTTATTGTGGGTATGTGCACTCTTACGTGAACCCCCATTTACTGTGTTAGTGTCATGATCAAACTCTCATGGGAAAGTGGTTATCTGCGTTGGGTCCCTAGGAACCACCCCACCCCCCCTGTCTAATAGGAATCCAATAGCTGCCAATAGATTGGATCTTGATGGCCATTTGGTAAATAACCAAACACGTAAGATAATCAAAACTATCCAAAAAATTTGAACACGTTGTACAAAAAATGGGAGTACACGTTCTATGAGCTAAGCGCAACATTAATAGTACAAAACGTATTACCAACAATTTGAACAACGTTTTACAGAAATTGGAGCACACTGTCTATGAGCTAAGCCAACAATTTGAACCACAGTTTCACAAAATAGTTGGAGGCACTTTAATTTCTGACCCCTGACAACCGACATTGACTTTTCATCCTGTCTAAAGTGTTTCCCTCATAATTCCAAAATATAAGCCATAGGTAGTGTAAACAGTACCTTTGAATACTGTAGATCAGACAAACATTTCAAGACGTGCTTTTCAACACAATGGAATATGTGAACCTTGAATTCAAGCTGGGAGCCATGCATGGGTGTGGCAAGTGCTTCCATCATAACGTTTTTGATCACAACGCGATAAGTATGGTTACCAAAATTCATAAATTATACAGTTGCACACTCACAGTCCCCACTACAGGTTCACATAAGTGACGGCGTTCAGGCGAAACAAATCAGTGTTCAGAACAAAGATGGGCTATTAGTGACTGCAGAATAAATGTGACGCTATTTACCCCACACAATTCAGTATAATTTACCATCGAGGCTCTTAAGGCTTCTACGTCTCTCATCACTCATAAAATGAGAGTGATGAATCCGTTCCGCTCAAATCACTATTGTTCTCCCGATTTCGAATCATATGGACTCGTGCATTTTTCGTGCGCAGCTCCGACTTGTGGAAAACAATTACCGTTCACATCCGCCATGCTCCCTTCTGGGTGTTTTCAAACACACTTGTAAAAAACCATCTGCCGACTTCATAACTATTTTGCCATGTTTTCTATTTGCTGTTTTTGTAGTTTAAGATTGGAACTTAAGATTGTATTTAAGTCATAATGTGTAGTTTTAGTTTGTAAAGGGCATAGAGACCTCGGTTTATGCACTCAAAAGATCTCATATTAGTATATATATTTATCATACCATAGGAAGGAACAGACATCGTGACAAGCTTTTGAGCGTTTAGAGTATGGTGCTATGTTGTACACCAAAATTGCACATCTTAAAAAAGCGTTTTAAATAATCTTACCATATAATCACTCTTTTACACGTTAACTACCCATCATTTGATCTAAAACTTTGTTAAACATACCTTTAAACCTAAAAGAGCAAGCTTTTGGACCCATCTCAACGCTGGGGGGGGGCGGATCCCCCCAGGCTCTCGCGAACGGATTGAGAACTATCATATGTGTGGTAACAATGGATAGCTATGACCCTCTTGAGTCCATTGATACAAAAAAGGTACAAAACATACCTGTATGACGTCACCGTGACGTCAAATATGACGTCATGCCACATATGCAAAAATCTAAAACAAATCGCAATATTCATGGTTTTTGCCATTTTTTTCAAGCAAGTGGAGTTGTTTTGGCCATGATGTGTGTCAAAGTATTGCGCACACATGCCCTTACTACAAATGAAACCAATAACTAAGATAAAACATTCGTGCTAAATGTATAAATAGAACAAAAAACGGATTCTTTGTCGTGTAATTTCAATGGGAAACAGCCTTTTGCATGCAGTGCGCGATTAAGTAACGCCGCGTCATAACCGTAGGTCCGCGTTCGGCGTGAAAAAATAACAAATAGGTGAGATACGACAAAAAATGTCGAGGGTGGGCGTATTCAGAGAGCAGTAGAAACAAACCATATTAATTACAGGACCACCTGACTTTAACATTCAGTTAGAGTATAATATTATTAATAGCGGTATACTAGTAAAGAGAAACAGAAAAATAAACAAATATGTGATTCCCAATTATGTCATTAGTTATACTTAAACAAGTGGACCCTTTGCATAAATATATCAAAAATGAAAAAAGACATATAATTTTAGTGTATCGCGACGCATTTAGTCCTAGTAACAGATCTTGTAAGCAAAACCCTGTTCATGCAACTTTTCATCAACTCATTGACCCATTTCCAAATTAGAAATTTCCCTTTTTATTGAAGCCTTTTCTCTCATGTGAAATATTGTTTGATAGCAAACAAAGTGACTCGGAGAAAGCGTAACTGTTTCCACAGACTTTTAACCTTTGACTTTTGGGGTAGTGAGTCAAACGTTTTTTTTTTTTTACAGTGTGCATGTTACCAATACACTAATTTTCGCTACAATCGCGAGGTGGTGTGATGTACTTGGAATGTGTAATTCCTTGTTATGTATCGATCAAACAAAAGAAATCCCGATTCTAGTACAAGTACAAACATGGCGTATGGACCCTAATGCACATGATATACTTGCCGTAGCAGCGTGACGACTGCAAAATCGCTTGTGAAAAAACGCTCGCAGCGGTTTTTTCAATCGCTTCCAGCGTCAAAGTCGCTGTGAGCGTCTGGAGATGAGTTGAATTCAAGTCAACTGCTAGCGGACATTTCGATTAGATTATCGGCAGTCGCTTTTCAAATAAGAGACGGAATGATGTCATTAAAAAAATCGCTATGCTCCTTGTGACTGGTAGTATATCGTGGGCACATAAAACCTCACAAGATCAAAGTACATGTACCACCTTTACGAAAATCACTTTGGGTTCTAAATAAACTAAATAAAAAAAAAAAATCTTTATAGTTTACGGTGTACATTATCATTAAATACATGCCAATTATTATTGTGTAGGTGTTCTGCATGCTGTTATGTTGCAAGTAAGACGAATACAGGGTGTCTCAGAAAGAATTACACCCAAACTACAGGCGACCCAACTTCAAAAGTAAGTATTACATTGTGCGAATTGAAAAAGAATCTTAAACCACCAATTAACTGTAACATTTTAATGTAATCATCACTGCGATTCGGTCAGTAGTTGTGAAGAATGAAGCGATTAGTAACCAACATGTATATGGACACTTCCTTCCAAAATTGCTAACAATAATGCAGATTTGAGTTAAAAAACGCTGATGACTCATGTTATCTGTCAAGTGAACTTCTTTTCATCCCCAGAACTGACCTTGTTTATATTTTGGGTTTGTGAGTTCAAGGCGATTTGTTCTTTGTTGTTTTTTATAGTAATAAAACAAATTACCGTGACAATTATAACAAAAATTCCAACAAGAAAAACCAAAAACCTGGGAAATAGCAGGAAGAATCATCTTTATTAGAAAACAACACCAATAACATTCGTAGAAAATGTGAAATATGTTAGTGAACTAGGGGTGGCCTGGCATAGAATGAATTGAGACGTTTAATCATTACTTTAGATGGGATAAAACTTGAACAATAAGATTTATTACACATAGTTTTTTTCAAATTAGAAATCTTATTCCAATAAGAAGGCTGGATTCTACATTAAATAATAAAGGCATTGATTGAGTGCAAATCAAAATTGCCACGTTTTAAAGAAGTACTGGCACGAGAGAAGCTGGTTGGTTAAAATTTGTCGCCATACAAAGGGGCATTTGTGGTTTTCAGATATGCCAAACTGTATAACATTTACTCTGGTCAGGGCAGGAATTTTAGATTAAAAAATTCAACAGAAATCCTCCTTGCAAAAAAACAATCTTGAACAATGTTAGAAGTACCGTGAAAAGGGTAAAAAGTCAAATTTTGAACAAGAGTCGCTGTGGAAGGCGGAGAACCGCCCGAACTTTGCAGATACATTGCAGATCCGACGGATCTGGTCTAAATCCAAGACAAAAGTTGCAGACGTAACAAGGTGCCACACATCCACAGAACAAGCTTTAACAGGATTACCACTTAGACCTGTAAATGTGAAAAGAATATGATATTATCGTCCTGTTCTGTCTGAATCACTTAGTACAAAAATTGGAAGAAGGTACATTGACATGTGTTACATGATCGCTATTTCTTCAAACTACTGAACCGAATCGAGTGCTGGTTACATTAAAATATTGAAAATAATAGTGGTTTTAAGATCTTTTTAACTTTATCAAATGTGATACTCACTTTTGAGGTTATGGTCACCAATAGTTGGGTGTAATTCTTTCTGAGAACCCTGTATTTGAAAGGTATGACTGACAAATCCGTATTTCAAAAGGAAACATTCGTTTATCTCGAAGTAAGAAGGTAATTTGTTAAACGCACAGGACAACGAAACATAATAGCCAATGGGGGGGGGGGGGGGGCAGTTAGGCAATCACTGAGCGCACTTTGATCGCAATGCATCATGCATGTGATAGTGTATATTCATTGAAAATTGTTAACCCTTTTGTAAATGTAAAGAATTATTCCTAAGTCACTATTATACCTGAAAAAAAACCCTTTTTGCTAGCTGTGTATTTTCATAAGACCAATATGGAATTTGCATATGGTTTTATAACATACAACTGAAACAAAATACAGCAGCCAACGGTATATTTTTTTGCCACAGACTGAATACCATACCTTGCAAGCTTGTTCTATCTGGCGTATTTTAAGATAGATAAATATAACCAAACTAGGCAAAGCTCTCGTTACAACCCACTAAGCATTTATATGAGAGGAAATCTTGTCGTGTCGAATTAACTGTCGGTCCAGGACAGATGTATTCCACGATGTATGCTACGGTCATTTGACTGTTTTTCAAAGGCTATTGCACATGCATGTGCAATAGCATTGAAAACAGTCAAATGAACCGTAGCATACACCTCGTGGGAATAAACATCTGTCCTGGACAAGACAGTACACTTAGACACGCACCAAGATTTCTCTCATATAAATGCTTAGTGTTTGTTAACAACGAGAGCTTGATACGTTTGTTATACTGGATCTATATTAAAATAAGCCATGAGAAACACGCCTTGAAGTATGGTATCAGCTGTGGCCAAAAAAAAACGAATACCGTTGGCTGCTTTATTGTGTTCAGTTGTATGTTATAACCGATGCAAATTTTCCATATGGTTATGAAAATAAACACAGCTAGACAAAAAAGAGGGTCTTTTTAAAAGGTAAATAGTGACTTAGGAAAATTCTTTAAATTACAAAGAGTGGTTACAATTTAAATGTAACTATACACTATCACATGCATGATGGCATTCTCAAAGTGCCGCTCAGTGATTGCATACACTGCCATTGGGCTAATTTATTTTCGTTTGTCCGGTGCGTTTAACAAATTACACATTCGTACTTCAGAGATATAAACGAAGTTTCCTTTGTAAATACGGACATTTGTCAGTCATTATCTTTCAAAACTACCTGGTGTCTCAGAAAGAATTCACCCAACTATTGGTACCATAACCTCAAATTGGAGTATTCAAATTTGATAAATTAAAAAGAATCTTAAACACTATTATTTTTCAATTATTTTATGTAGAAAGCACTCGATTCGGTTCAGTAGTTTGAAGAAATAAGCTCTCATTAAACACATGTCAATGTTACACTTCTTCAGTTTTGTCATAAAGTGATTCAGACAGAACAGCGCGAGAAAGAGAACTGATCATAATCTTTCAATTTCAGGTACTAAGGGGTAATCCGGTTAAAGCGTATGATTCTGCCGGATGTGTGGCACTTGTTCGTCTGCAACTTTGTTGCGAGTGGTATGTCCTCTCCTGTTATTTACCCCGCGTGTGGTCATTTTCTTTGGTTATGTTTATACGCTTTCGGGGGGGATGTTTCACTTACCGTTTATAGCTTCTAGCACAGTAATCTTACGGTTATTTCACTTATTCTCGTTCATGACCTGACCTGGTGTTCTTTTCTCCATCCGTCTGTTGCTCCCCTCACGGCCTTCCCAATCATTTTCTCTGTCCTGTCTCCTGCTTTCTCTTTTTGTTCGTGTTTTTAATATCTCCGTCCTTTACTTCGCCGCGGAGCAGTAATCCCTTAATTCATTTATTTTTTCCCTTCATAGTCTCCCTCACCCGCGATCCGCGTTCTTCCTCTCCTCTTTTATTCGTGGCGACTAATACTCGCCGCCGGTAGAACTTTTCTGTCATCGTACGTCAGTTTGTCTTATATTATTGCCTCGAGTCTCGCCCCGTCCGCGTTGTCTTTTTTGCCCCCGCTTATGTTCGCCTGTACTTTCGCTCATGTTCTGCTGTTATTCCGTTGGCCGGCTTTCTTCTTATCGATTTCCCTTCTAGCCTTTCGTGAAAGCATTCCCCGCGACAGCCACGTTTCACTTTTAGTTTTGTTTCGATTTGTATCCAGCCCTACTCTTCATCTTTTTTCGCAGCTTCATATTCTTCTCGCTCTGCTTAGCCCCACTAACGCTCGATATTCTTTCATTCAATCCCTGTTTACCGTATTTCTGGTTATAATTTCCACTCTATTTCGTGTCTCTAAATTCCTTCCATTTCCCGAGTGGTGTTTTCGGCGTTAACATGCCACCGATCCCACTCTCTATGCTATTAACGCTATTGTAGCCCTTCGTGTCGCTGTAACCTTCGGTTGCGTATCGCCCTCCCCGCCATAGCCTCACTGGTCTAGCCCGTAGTATTTTATCTCCTGTTGTTTCTTTTTTCGATCCTTTACCCCTAATCTGCAGTTGACCGTTTTTTTTCGCCTTCCGTCTTGGGACTGCAATATTTCCGTTTTCGCCCATCAGCAATTCTTTTCCCTCCTCGCCCTTGATTTTT
Organism: Ophioderma brevispina; assembly: GCA_023653785.1. Lineage (NCBI taxonomy): Eukaryota > Metazoa > Echinodermata > Ophiuroidea > Amphilepidida > Ophiodermatidae > Ophioderma > Ophioderma brevispina. Next base: position 46,627 of record JAMKCH010000651.1, read on the forward strand.
CGTCTATTTTCCCGCTTCGGCTCTACCCTGCTCTTCTTCGTTTTTCTTTTCAAATTTTTTCTATCGTTCTGTTTGCTCTATTCACCTCTTTGGGCGCTACCTTACTTTGTCATCCTTGTTTCCATTCTTCTTTATTCTTTTCAGTCTTTCTAATGCGTTGGTGCAAGGTTCAACAGCATTGTACAGATCGTTCTTTGCTTTTTATCCCCCTAGCTTGAAAAGTGGTTTGTCCAAGCTGTGAATTTTTTTCTTGCAGGAGGATTTCTGTTGAATTTAATCTAAAATCCTGCCTGACCAGAGTAGTAATGTTTGAACCATTTTGCATATCTGAAAACCCAAATCCATTTGTTATGGGCGAAAATGTTAACCAACCATCTGTCTCGTGCCAGTACTTCTTTAAAACCGTTGCAATTTTGAATTTGCACTCAAATCATGACCGTTATTATTTTAAAGTAGAATCCCACCTTCTTATTGGAATAAGATGTCTAATTTGAATAAAAACTATTGTAAATTAATCTTATTGATTCAGTTTATCCCATTGCTAAGTATTGAATTAAACGCTTCAAATTCATTTCTTATGCAGTGCCACCCTAGTCTCAAACAAACATATTTACATGTTCTACAGATTTTATTGGTGTTGTTTTTCTAATAAAGATGATTAGTCTGCTATTTCCCAGGTTTGGTTTTTTCTTGTTGGGATTTGTTATACTGGTCACGGTAAGTGTTTATTACTATAATAAAACGAACAAAATAGCATGAACTCCACAAACAAAATATTTAAACAAGGTCAGTTATGGGGTAATGCAAAGAGTTCACTTGAACAGAGAAACATGAGTAATCAGCGGTAGTAACATCAAATCTGCCTTATTGTGAGAAAGTTGGAAAGGAAGTGGCCATTGACATGTGTTACATGATCGCTTATTTCTTCAAACTACTGAACCGAATCGAGTGTGATTTTACATTTAAAATGTTAAAGGTAATTGTGGTTAAGATCTTTTTAAAAATTCTCAAGTGATACTACTTTGAAGTGTTATGGTCGCCTAGAGTTAGGGTGTATGTAATTCTTTTGAGGACACCTGTATTCGTCTTACTTGCAACATAAACAGCATGCAGAACACCTAACGAAATAATAATTGCATTGTATTAATGATAAGTAAACCGTCGTCAAAAACATATAAAGATTTATTTAGTTATTAGTACCAAAAGTGATTTTCGTAAATGGTGGGTGACATTGTGGTACTTTGATCTTAGTGAGGTGTAGCCCATGATATACTACCATTCGCAATGAGAGCCGTAGCGCTTTTTTTTATGAAATCACTCCGTCTCTATTGGAAACGCGCTGCCGATCTCTAACGATAAGTCGCTAGCATTGGACTTGAATTCAACTCAATCTCTCAGACGCTCCCAGCGACCTTGGACGCTGGAAGCGATTTGACAAAAACGTGTTGTGAGAGCGTTTTTTCACAAGCGATTTTGCAGTCGCACGCTGTGACGGCAAGGGATATCATGGGATTATGGGCCCATACGCCATGTGTGTACTGTAATAGAATCGTGGATAGTCTTTGTTGATCGATCCAATGAACAAAGGAATTTACACATTCCAAAAGTACAAGCACACACCTCGCGGATGGTAGCTGAAAATGTAGTGTATTGGTAACATGCACACAGATAAAAAAAAAAAAAAAAACGTTGAATCGCAATGACCAAAAAAGGCAAAAAGGTTAAAAGGTCTGTGGAAGGCAAAACGTTACGCTTATCACGAGTCACTTTTGTTGCCTATAAAAACAAATTTCAAATGAGAGAAAAAGGCTTCAATAAAAAGGGAAATTTCGAAATTTGGAAATGGGTTGTAAATGGAGTTTGAATGGAAAATGTCTGAATGAAACAGGGTTGTGACAAGCTCTGTTACTAGGAACGTAAATTGCGTGCAGGCACACTAAAATTATGTTCCTTTTTTATTTGGATATATTATTGCAAAGGGTCATTGTTTAAAGTATAGAATGACATAATTGGATCACATGATTTGGTTTTAGTTTTCGGTTCTCATTTACTAGTATACGCGTATAATAATATTATACGCTAAAGTGAATGTAAATCAGGTGTCGGTAATTAAATTGGTTGCTTTCTACGTGCCTTCTCTGAATACGCCCACCCCTCGACAATTTTTTGTCGTATCTCACTATTTGTTATTTTTTTCACGCGCGAAAACTGGGACAATACGGTTATGGCGCAGGGTTACGTAATCTCGCACTGCATGCGAAGAAAGGCTGGTTCCCATGAAATTACACGGAACAACAAGAAATTCCAGTTTTTTTTTCTCGGGATACAGTTACCACATGTTTTTTATGTATTGATTTATTGTAGTAAGGGCAGGTGTGCGCATACTGAACACATCATGGGCAAAAAAAAAACTTTTTGCTGAAAAAATGGGCAAAAAACCAGGAATATTGCGATTTTTTTAGAATTTTTGCAGATTGCATGACGTCATATTTGACGTCACGGTGACGTCATAAAGGATGTTTTGTACTTTTTGGTATCAATGACTCGGGAGGGTCATAGATATCCATTTTACCACACATTAGATAGTTCATCAATCCGGTCCAGATCCTGGGGGGAATCCGCCCCCCCCAGCGGTGCGATGGGTCCAAAAAAGCCTGGCTCTTTTAGGTTTAAAGGTATGTTTATGTTTAAGTCAATGAAATGGGTTATGTTAAAATCGGTTAAAAGCCAGTTGATAATGGTAAAAGATATTTAAAACGCCTTTGTAAGATGTGGCATTATTGGTGTTACAAACTATAGACACAAGAACTCTAAACCTCAAAAAGATTGTCACCGATGTATGTTCCTCATAGTGTATTAAATATAATATTAATAATAAATGAGATGCTTTGAGTGAATAAAACAAGAAGGGTCTCTTGCCCTTTACAAAACTAGAAAAACTACACATTCTGCTTTAAATAACAAATCTAGTTTACAATCTTAAACTCACAAAACAGCAGCAATAGATAATACCTGGCAAAATAGATGAAGTAAGGCAGATGGGTTTTACAAGTGTTTTGAAAACACTCAGAGAGGTAGCATGGCGGATGTGAACCAGTAAATTGTTCAAACAAGGTCGGAGCTGGCAACAAAAAATACGATGTCCATATGATGTCGAAAATCGTGGTGGAGAAAGAAGCAAAACAAAGTAGTGATTTTTTGAGCGAGAACGGATCATTCAACTCTCCATTTAGAGTGATGAGACCGTAGAAGCCTTAAGGAAGCATCGATGGTAAATTATAAGGGATGTGGGGGTTGAAATAGGGCACTTTATTTGCAGTCAATACATGCCCATCTTTGTTCTAACCACTGATTTGTTTCGCCGCCGAACGACGTTCATTTGAATGTGAACCTGTTAGTGGGGACTTGTGAGTGTGAAAATCGGATAAATTATGAATTTTGGTACACTAGTACTTATCGCGTGTTGATGATTCAAAAAGTGATGGAAGCACTTGCCACCACCAATGTAATGGCTCCCGGCTGGAAGTTCAAGGTTACACATGATTCCGATTGTGTTGAAAAAGACCGTCTTTGATTTTGTATGATTACAGAGTATCCCAAGGGATAGTTTACATTGTCTATGGCTTATAGTTGGAATTAGAGGGAAAACACGTAGAAATGATGAAAAAGTCCAATGTCGGGTTTGTACAGTGGTCAGAAATTAAAAGGTGCTCCAATTTTTTGTTGGAAAAAGTGTTAAAGTGGCTAGCTCATAGATAGAAAGTGTGCTCCAATGCTGTAAAACGTGGTTCAATGTTGGTAATAGTTTGTCTATTAAATTGTTGCTTAGCTCATAGAAACGGTCCTCCCTTTTGTAAAAACGTGGTTCAAATTTTTGGGAATAGTTTGGACTAGCTACGTGTTTGTTATTTACCAAAATGGCAAACAATGTCAACATCATATTGGCAAGCTATTGGATTCTATTGATCATGGACCTATTTTGGTGTCCTAAAGGAAAAGTACGCATAGACAGATGATTGCAAACTATTCCTCATTTCAATCCTTAAGCCAGGGGAAACATGAGTTTTAACACATATTAAATGGGTCAACGAAACCAACTTTGGACCCCGTTACCACCAAACTTGACTTTTGTCACTAGTTTACCGTTTTTACCACATAAAATCCAAAAACATAACGCCATAAATAAGTCGTTACGGTGATTTGCTCCAATAAAGAATCGCCGAATTTTACTCTAATTTAGGGATGAATGTCGAAATGCCCCCCAAAAGAGGGAAAATGCATATTTGATCTGTATTTGACATTTATTATTTAAAAAAAAGGGGCAAATTTGCCCCTCCTGCCTCCCGGTCGGTGTACGCCACTGACCCTGCGTCAAAAATAGTCTTCCTAGATAGGTCGGGTGCTGTATTCGCCCCTCACAAGCAGAACTCTGGCAAAAATCATTAATGTGAGAATAAGAACACCAAATTACTACTGAAAACACTAGCTTGATGAACAGGGATTATGGAAACCCAGGTGGTTTGCACGATCAGTTCAGTTGAATTGTCAGGTCTTTCCTTGAAAGATATTCGATGAGGCATTACTGGAGAAATGTGTAAGGTGTTAATGTTGAATGAAAGATTACTGGTTTCTACTTTCTGGGAAATAATATTGTAGTGATACGCACACGTTGGTAAGATTAACCCTTTGTTGCAGCATTATATTTTTCTGAGCGCCCTTTTTCGTCGTGTCGTCTCTCGATTGTATGGGCCAAAAGTGGTCATGTTTTTGTTGGTCTCTCTGTAAACTTGAACTTTCTGAAAAAGTCCGACAGAACACAAATACAAATAAATAATTCCAATAGTCTTTTTCATACCAAACATAAGCCAAAAATAATGTTACCTGTCTAGAAAATCTTCCTAAAGGTAGACGGTTCTTTAGGTAGTAAATAATGTATTTTTGCGTTTAAAAAAAATCATGATTTCATCTTTACTAGTGGCGAAGCAACTCTTTGCGACACCCGGTATTTGATTTATGTAATTATTTTTTGCCTTATATGCTGTATTAACGTTTATTAAGTATGGTACATTTCCATGGATGTTTTTGTAACTTACCACAACTCACATATATTACGCAGTAGTAATAAAGTGGTAATAAAAATGATATTATGATGTGATCAGATGACGAAGAAGAAGCAGTAGAAAGGAGGAAAGCGGAGGAGAGAAGGAGGAGGAAGATGTTACCAGACAAGGTTTCAAAAGTTGTTTGCCCCTCGTCGTGCGATATAAACTGGTTCGATAACCAGGGGTCCGTTTCCGAAACTGAGTCGTAAATCTACGTGCATTAATATGTCAGGCCTGAAGTGGAACCAAATTGTCCAAACAATGTGTAACCGTTATGAAAAGGTCTGTTATGTAGGCATACGCATGAGTGTAGTATACAACGGTAGGGTTACGCACGAGTTGGGGGAACGGGCCCAGGATTGGGATGACCAGTTTAAGGCGCGATTCCCAGGTTCAGGAGCAAAGTATTGCTTCGGAGGGAACGATTATTAACCGGCGCACGGTGTTCCATTCGAGTATTGTAAATATAAAAAAAAACACTGGCCTTTCCTTCCGCGCGGGCGTTATTAAGTTAAGCCCACACGCAATGTATCCCGCAATTTTTAATCAATGTACGATTGCCAGACTTCAGACGAAACACCACTTATCGATCATCATAAATTTTATAGGCTAAGGTTCAACGACATGTTTATCGAATTTTAGTCGATTCCAAAACCTCATAGTCCCCCCAATTACCATTTGCGTGGAGGTATAAGCTATGATGTATGAGGGGCAATAATAAAGCTTCACAACGAATTTGTGTGTTTAAGGGTTGTTGTGATAATGGGTATATGAATGAATAAGCAGAGCTATTCCATCTATTGAATTTGCATTGCTGGTGTTACGTATGATTTCATGTCAATAAACCCCCCCCCCTTCGAGAATTTGGATCCGACGGTAAAAAAAATGTGGGGCAACCGGCGAGCACAGCGAGCCGAAAGAAATTGGTTTTGTGGTGATCGCAAAGGGTCACTTCTGGCAAATCCGCACACCCCACCCCCCCAATAAATCCTGGCTACAGGCGTGTGTGACGGAAAAATTACTTTTTTGTGCTCAGTCACCAATTTTTACGTTGGACCGCGGAGTCAAATCCTATTGTGATTGCTTATCATTATAATAACCCCTGATTACAATGAAAGTGATTCAACTCTTATTCTATACAATTGTCGCAGCCCAAAACTAAAGAGGGGAGAAGGGCATATGAGTTGGATCGACATAATTACTAGGTCAGGAGAATTGTGGGGACGGGTGGTTGGAATTGGATAGTACAGACTTTTTCTAGTGATTGATTTTTTTGGTCAATGATGCATAAGCTAATATGTCTGGAGTGGTGGGGGGTGCAAATTCGTGCAGTTCCATTTTCTAGGGAAATCCAATATGGACGCTATCACTCTCAAATTCATTTCCAAATGGCATAATGTTAGGCACTCAGATTCCTAGATTTAAAGCACGAGGAATCTTTGGACCGGTATTGACGTGATTTGGATCACAACATTACCATCAAATCCAATATGGCCACACCAAAATTACAATATGCCATGAATCAGTCAACCCCCCCCCACCGAGACCCACACACCTTCATAAGATTGTGATTAGAGGATATTCTGCGCTCTTGTGCATTTGATACACAGTAGGAACTCATTATCTGACATTTCAAGTGTGTTAAAAAGCTTCCAATCAAGATGAAGCAATTATGGGTTGCTTTTAAGATCTTTAAAAACTACGAATTATCATTCAGTATAGTCATATAGACTGGACACCCCCTCCGTCTAATTTTGAATTTTTCAGTATGTTGCAAAACAAATATATACCAGATACGAGTATTAATGCTCAAAGACATACGTCTATACTATTAATTTAACTTTAATAATCATTTGGGTGTTTAACTAAATACAATACAGATCATCGTAATTTATTAGTTTTAAAAAAGAAGGTACAAAAATCGCCATTTGGCCCCCATCTTACATTTTTGCACTGTTTTAAAGAAACAGAAATCCAGATCAAGAATGTCAAATGGTCAAATACTTATCCCATACTTAATTACCCCACTTTTATAATAATTAATTAGTTGATGTAACTATATATACTACACATATAATGTAGTTACTATTTAAAGGCGGGGCGTATTGGCTGCCATCTGGAATTTTGAAAATGTCAAATTACAAAAAATGCCAAATAAGGGTTTTTCTTAGTGATCAAAATCTCATAAGTGTAAAGCATAACGCATGCAGTATTAGACGCTGGAATAGCCTCTAAACTGCAAAAAAGTGCAAAAACTAATTGAGGTCCGGCTGCGTGGAAATGCATTCATAGAAGGGTTAAAGTAACCACTTGCAGAGTGTGATCAATGTAACAGATTATGAAACATCCTGCGAAGATATTTAGGTGTTCATCATGTATTCAAGTAGCGTAATAGGTTTTATTAATGGAGGCGGTGTGAAGATCATTTTAATGATTCCGAGAGCCTATTTGATTTTGGAGCCATATTGGATTTTGTGGCATGTATGATAAAACTAAAATTAACATTACCAACACGTTCTCGTGCTTAAAACACGGTACGAGAAGAAATATTTGTCACTATCTGAAATACTTTTAAGGGATTATTAGTGATTTTGGACATGGGTGGCAGCCAGGTTGGATTTTTCAAAATGGCACTCTAAACAAAGTTGCACCACCCTCCAAAAATTATGGCTTTAGGGCCAAATGAACTAAATCTATAATAGAAAAAGTCTGTACTCCATTTTCCATCCTGCGGCTGTGTGCCTAAACTTGACCTGTCTATAACGAAAGGTTTGTAAAATAAACAGGAGTTCAAATATCCGTTGAATTTCAGGCGCCATTGCCAAATCCATTATTATTTTACTTTCCGATATACCAGAAATCGGAAATGTTTGCTGTGTGAATTCGTTCTGCGTGCAAGCCAACAATCACAGTGGAAGTCCGTCTTTAACAGCTGATAGTTTCATATCCAGGGTTGATCAGGCCTGGAATTCCTCTTGGGACTGTAGGACCTCCACAGTTTATGATATGGTTAATGTTTGTGGTCTCCACAATCGCAGTTGGTTGAACGTTTATACTCCGATCTTGTGAAGTTCTTTGTACGACCAATGCCAGTTCTGAGATTGTTAAGGTTGACCCATGCTTCCTATCAAGGTCACACAGCCTTTGGGCTTGTAGATGGGATTGTCCACAAACCGTCTTAGGGTTCAGAGTAGAGATGACCATGCTCATTACCATCGTCATTGATCCAAAAGATGACGATAGGGATACGTGAAGCAGGGTATGGATTGGGTAGCAAAGGTGATTCCGTGGATTTCTTTGATCTCAAAGGTGGTTTGGGGGGGGATTAGGTACCAGGTCATCACATTTTTGGCTCCGTAACAGGAAATGTCCCCATACTGACCCGACTGGACTGTATGTGTTAGACGTATTCAGACACACACTCTATGATTCGGGCTGAAGGGAGGGCAATAGGCTACCACCCGAAGGGGTATAAATCAGGTTTTCATCGTTAGGAACAACGTTTTAGAAAAGCAAGTTGATTTATGCCATAAAAACTTCCCAAAATTGAGATTTTGCAATCTCAAAAAAAAAAAAAAAAAAAAACGCGATACCCTGGATTTTATATTTTTGGGTCGGTCGGTGAAAGGGCCAATCAAACATTTTTTTCTTGGCCCTGATTATGCGAGAAGCTTACTTGACACAACTAGTTTTAAAAATGGCTTCAAACTAATACCACAAAAGAGAGTATTAGAGAGTATTTGCTTGTCAAGTTGCCCATATTTTGCATATTGTGAAAGTGGTTGGTGGTACGCGATACTCGCACTGCAGTATTGCACCACTCGGAAGCTTCAGCATGATTACTAGGAGTTACTATCCTTGAGAGCATCTTCCTTACTCCTTAGATAATTATATGTATCTCATCCAGACTTGCGCTTTTATTTGTATTCAAATGAACAGGTGAGAACAAAATCAACAAAAACAAGTTTAGGCACATGGATTACACCCAATTTTTGTACAGTCACATAAAGGCCTTGAATGAAGTGTTGAAATTACCAGAGAAGGGGAGATTTCTTATACAAGGGTAGCCAAGACAGCCAGTTCATGTGGTGTTAGGTGGTTTTAGAAACCAATTTTTATGGCAAAAGGTGTATAATTTAAGTAAAGGACAATACCCTCTATATTAGGGTCAAATTGAAAGAATCATACTACTGACTTAGGATTTCCAAAATCTCCATTTGGAAAGGAAGGGAAGGAGTGCGATGTGTGTGTCTGTAAAGCTTATAGTGCTTCCCCAGATACGCAAGCTCATGAAGTTTCAATATCTCAAGGTTTCCAATTTAATATTTCAAAATTAATTTCCCCTCGGAAAGATGACTTGCCCCTCTAAGGGACAGTTATGATAGCAAAAACTGTATCAAACTTAAATATAATGTGAATTGTCAATTAAGTAGAATCCAAATCAGGATTCTCTGGTGGGGGGCAGAGGGTCCTAGGACGGAGGTAGACGTGTATAGGTGGATTCCGGTGCATATTCTGGTGGAGTGTTATTCATTATGCTATTAAAAGAAAAATAGCAAAATTTGTTTTGAAAAGTAGCAAAAATTTGAAGCTTAGAATGGATTCTGTGAGGAAGTCGGACATTTCATTTCTATTGTGCCAAAACGGATGATGTTGATAGGATCAAAAAGTTTCCATATTATTGGACGGATTGAGTAGCAAAATCCAGCTTATGAAATGGGCATGCTCTGGTGTATGTATGTATGTAAGGAGGGTGTCGTGTGTGTCTGGCAAAAAAAGTCAACATTTTGCCATAACTTTTTTCCAGATGAGCTAGAGTAGCCAAAACTTAGGATTGTAGGAGGGGGACAAGGCCCCTACTAACCAGTAATTTTGCCACAGGGGACATCCACTGGGTCTGACAGGGGGGTGGTGGAAATGTAAAAAAAGTCAACATTTCACAAAAAAGGTAACCCATTTTGCCATAACTTTTCCAGATGAGCTAGAGTAGCCAAACTTAGGTATATTGTTAGGAGGGGAACAGCCCCTACTAACCATGTAATTCATTCCCCAGGGACTTCCCCGGGGGTTGGCAGGGGATGGTGAAAATGTCTAAAAAAAAAAGGTCAACATTTCACACAAAAGGTCTAAACATTTTGCCATAACTTTTTTTCCAGATGCGCTAGAGGAGCCAAATGAGGGTATATTGTAGTAAGGGACAAGCTACTACTCACCATGTAATTCATTCCCCCAGGGACCTCCCTGGTCTGACAGGGGGTGGGGACGGAAATGTCAAAAAGGTCAACATTCACAAAAAAGTACAACATTTTGCCCATAAACTTTAAAGATGAGCTTAGAGTAGCCAAACTTAGGTATATTGTAGGAAGGGGACCAGCCCTATTAACCATGTAATTAATTACCCCAGGGTCCTCCTGGGTGTGTGTTTGTGACAGGGGGTGGGGATATGTCAAAAAGGTCAACATTTCACAAAAAAGGTAAACTTTGCCAAAACTTTTTTTCCAGATGAGCTAGAGTAGTAAACTTGGGCATATGGTAGGAGGCGGAAAGCCCCTATAACATGTAATTATTCCCCAGGGGCCTTACCCCGGGTCGGACAGGGGTGGGTGAAATGTCCAAAAAGGTCAACATTTCACAAAAAGTAGGTAAACATTTTGCCTAAATTCTGTTCAGATGAGATAGAGTGAGTAAAAAATTAGGTTAATTGTAGGAGGGGACAAGCCCCTACTAACCATGTAATTAATTACCCAGGGTCCTCCACGGGTTTGACAGGGTTGTTTGGGGGGAAAAATGTCAAAAAGTGTCAACATTCAAAAAAAGGTAAACATTTTGCCATAACTTTTTTCAAATGAGCTAGAGTAGTAACTAGTATACTGTAGGAGGGGACAATCCCCCACTACTCAACCAGTAAGTCATTTCCCCCAGGTTCCTCCCCTGGCAGACAGGGGGTGGGGATCCAGTGTCAAAAAAGCTCAACATTCACAAAAGAGGTAAACATTTTGCCATAACTTCTTTTCCAGATGAGCTAGAGTAGCCCAACTTGGGTATATTGTAGGAGGGGACAAGCCCCTACTAACCATGTAATTCATTACCCCAGGGTCCTTCCCTGGGTCTGACAGGGGTTGGGCAAATGTCAAAAAGGTCAACATTTCCCAAAAAAGTCAAATCTTTTTTTCTAGATGAGTTGAGTAGCCAAACTCAATATAATTTTAGTCTATAGACTGAAAGTGTTTAGACCTATGCCTTTGATAAGCTGCCCGATATGGAGTTTTTTTGAGGTTTTGGGGTCCAACGTCAACTTAGCTTCAAAGTGCCTTCCATGCATGCAGACTGGCTTATGGACTTTTTTGTCTCCACTCTGCGTCAAGAACTATATACCGGTATATTCTCTAATAAACGCCCCCCTCTATAAACGCCCCCCCCACTAACTTTTTTACATGAAAAATAAAAACCCGCAAATGAAAACGCCCCACGTTTTTGTGCCCGAAGGTCTGCCTGAAACTCACCAATTTGTCCACAACACACCAAAACAGTACACTGCTTAAAATTACCGTCACCGATCCTTTTGTAAGTGTAGATTTGCAAAACTGGCTACTTGTTTAATGCCAATATTTGTGCAAGGAATAATTATAACTATTATATAACGGTAAAATATCGCGACTTTCGTCTGTGTGCGCGGCCTTATATTAGAAAGGACAAGCTGTTTTTTGATATCCTCTTTTTCTGGACACCGTACAATTGCCATATAAGGCCTGGCGGCCACTTGACTATAGGGATCTGCTATATTTTGTAAAGATGTTTTGAAGTTGCAAATACAGAATACGAATCCGATCCCCCTAAAAATATGGATTTAAGAGACAAATATAAATATTTATAACCTTTAAATTGAGAAACAGCCTGCAGAAATAAATAGACTACTATTTGACCCAATGACCATGAATGACCCGATATCCTTTGACCTTGTCCGGTAATACAATCGTATAGCTGTTGTTTGATTGAAGCTCTTGTTAACAATACGTATTCAGGTCGTACCACCAATCAAAATGGTAGTTTCAAAGCGTTTCGGCGGCAGTATACCTCTGTGTGCTATCACATGGTCGCTAGTACCTTTGTGCAACTAGGACAGTGATATTTAAGAGTAAAATTATTGGTAGTAAGGAAAAAATCCAAGAAAACAAGTTTCAAGAGGAATTATAAACAGCTCAAAATGCTAAATGGATTGTCAATGTGGTCGGTCCTTATGTGATACTGATTTTGCCACTGCATGATCGCTAGAGTTGATCGACATAGTATACTAACATCACGTGGGAGACGGGTAAGGTAACAACGCATCTCCCGCGATCATACATTATTTTGCACAGCGGTCGGGGTGGGATGGCGTCATATTTGCGAAAAAGTTTAAACTCACAAAAAAACACAAATAACTCGGCCTAAATACTGACTTCTGAGTACTGAAGGTAATTTTAAAAAGTTGGCCGCTCTGCAGAGGGTGCTGCCGATGTTTTTTTAATGATTATAATGACCAATTACCTCAATAAACACTCCCTTTTGAAAATGCAACGCCCCAGGGCGTTTATTAGAGGATATACGGTAATACACAATGTACCCTTATTAATTCCCAACGCCCCAGAGCTGCACTTACCCTAGGGAGAAAAAGCAATCCGTCCATCACCGCCATTGGCGGTTTAACAACTTTGTTTTGGATTTCAAAGCTTGGTGTTAAACACTCACAAAATTGACAAAATATGTTATTTTGAATTCAAGCTGTATGACACGATAGCAAAAATAGCAAAGAGAATTAAATCAATGTCAGCTTCCAACTTTATTTGGTAATAAAAACTTAACCTGACAGATCCAATATGCTCTGTGTGTCATCTACTGCAGATCAGTACAGAGGCATTCCCTAGGTAGACTAAACAGCATCCCACAAATCAGCTAAACAGCAAAATTGCTTAGGCGCCTCATTATTTAACGCCAGGGGAATGGAGGAATTTGACTTTTTTTTTTTCGGCAAAAAGTATTTCTCATTCCCTTTGCTTCCATTCAAAATTTGCATTCGCTTCTGACTCTAGAATTCTCCATTTAAAAGTTCAGGATCCCTCTCACCACATTATGAAAATTGTTTGTCATAATCTCCCTCTCGTTTACCTAATATTTTTGTGTATTCCCTTCATACCTTCCATTTTCCCCCTGGCATCATAATGTCTCCTCCCTTCAGTGCATGGTGGTATATTTCTTCTAAATTAAAAAAATCTGATTTCTGTTTTATTCGAAAATAACAATTCTTTAACTAAACAGTAATTTGAATTTGAAGACAAGATTGGCATTTTTTTTTTTAAAAGAGGTTCTGCGTTGTTAGGTTGTTGGCCACATAAGTCCTGTTCTTTTGTAGGAAATAAGAAGAGAAGATATCGGTAGCTTTTCCAACAATGCATTGGCTATTCCAGGAATTTTGTACAGACACCGATGTGAATTGTTGGGGGGGTGAAACATGTCGAAATTAACAGTATTGATCACAAACTTGCATTTTAAGAATGTTTCATCTGTAACGATTCACATAACTAGCTGTACAGAAATCTCCATTGGAAGCAATGCATTGTGGGAAGCTACTGATATCTTCTCCTGGAAATAAGTATGATATTGGCAAGAATCTGATTTCTGTTTTAATTAGAAAATACCAAAATATTAACTTAACAGGCGAGTTGAATTTGAAGACAAAGAAATTTGCATTTGTTTAAAAGAGATTGTTGCCACAAACAGTCCTGTACTTTTATTTGGTAAGAAATGGGTATAATATTAGCAAGAGGCTATGCTTAGTAACGGTTGTGTTCTGTAGGTGACATAACCTACCAGGGATGGCTAAACTTTGTTCAAGACATTCAGAAGAGCAACATCCGCATGATCAAATGTTTGACCAGTAACACAATGTGAGGAGGTCATGCATTGGAATGCATAGGCTGAGGATTACCACAGAGACTATAGCTCATTTGTGTGAAGACCTGCATGAAATACATGGATTCTTTCTATCACCACAGGGAAACATTTTCAATAGGAGATGAATTTGACTGCTAAGACAATGAGTTTGGGATTTATTCCGCAATGAAATACATTGTCCAACAGTCACACATTTCCAAATGCTAATATATTAACCAAAGTAGCCATTCCTCTAATAGTTTTATACATTTATTGTGTCATGCAAGCATTGTCTGTACTGCTAGATTAAAGGCACTATCAGTGATTTACTAAATCAGAAAAAAATATAAAAAATCAGATTTTTGCATGTCTGTAACAAGTACAGCCATCCTATCATATCCTACCAGCGATAAGATCAAAAGCAACCTAATAAGGACAAAATCAGATATTTTAGTCATTACTGTCTGTACAGACACTTACTACAACTCATAATTGAATGGTGATTCATATCTTTGAACACCGCTTTTTTCTCCCTTTTATGTCATTTTTTCAGTTAGAAATTTTACAGACTTTCACTTTTAAAATACTCCTGCACAATTTCATATATTTTGATTCTTTCGGGTGGATCACTGATAGTGCCTTTAATCAGTTTAGTGTTAGCTAGTTTACCCAACATTCAAGTTCACATGGAAACAAGATGATTACATTTTCTTGGCTACCCAGACAATGGAAATGAGAATTATCTACAGGCCTTAGACATAGATTAGTCCATATTGTTATACTTGATAAATTTCAAATTTGCATATCGCTTGTTTGTTCAGTCCCAGATATTGACCACAAAGTTTGTGTAATCCATACCTGCATTACTGACTTCCCTTCCCCATATTTCACCTGGGTAGGCTGTCTGCAAGGGGGTGGTTAATGAGCGGATGTGTGTGGAAATCAGAGATTGCTTACAACGTCAATCATAATATGTCTGTCCGTCAACATTTGTTGATTGCCTATCAAGGTCATTTGTTTTTTGCTGTTGTACAGTTGTCACAAACCAGAATCATTTGATTATTTACAGTGTTCCCAAATTATATGCACCAAATATAGAACTGTTGTTAACATAAAATTAAACAATTATTTCATTAATTTGATAGACTTCCTCTTTAATAATATTGTAAAACCAGGTAAGCCTTGATTATAATTATAGGCTTACTTTTGTTTCCTTTCAATATTCAAGCTGGTTTATTGTCATTCTATTGGAGCTAAAATTGAAGAGCAAATTCATAACAATCACGGCATATATTTTCTACTTTCAACAAATCAGTATAATGATAACTAGCAGGGCAGTTGAAGTAGTTTTTATTCAAATCAAAACAATGAAATGAAGATTGGTTGAGAACCAAATCTAAAACTTGGCAATGAGCTATCATGACTTATTGTTTTGGGATAAACATAAAAGGAAGGAAGTGTAGACAGCGCAAGTTTACCAGGGTTAAGTCATTTCACAAATGCTGTCAAATACAGTGCCGAAATCACACCTCCATACTGGAAAGCCCAGAGACAGAAAATGCTTACTTATTTGCTTTTGTTTTGATAGTGATTTGTATTTAAATGTGATAAATTACATTCCCTGATTTGAATTTATGAGTAAGATATCTGCTATCTAAATATTATGACAAATAAGATTGCTACAGTCTGAATAATAATTTGTTGGACAGAATCGAACACACACGAGTGTGGACTGAGTGAACCAGGAGGAATATCGCACCCGATCGCACCTCGTTTCGTGGAGCGTAATTGATCAAAGAATGTGCCAAACCTCCACGTAACTAGTTGCGCTTACATGAGGTGTGCGTATCTCCTGTCCACTGTAAATGCAAAACTATTATGATTGCTATGTGGAAACAAACATGCATGACCTTGGCTGTGAAATAAATTGATTTTTGTCTACTATTTACACTAATTCTGCATTAAGTTTTAAAAAAATGCTCTGTGCTAATTATAGACTTCCGCAGTGATATAATATTAACTGATTAGCTCATAATTAATTAGCTTAAAGAAGCTTATCTAAATACCCCGCTTTTGAAATGAGGTCATCAATGCCAGGCTATTTAACTTGGCTCTGTTGTAAATCCTCCAGTGGCTCATATTGAAACTAGTTTGTCTTTGGTGGTCATTTTGATCGCCTTCCAAAACTTTAATTGTAGACAAATGAACTGGATCCTATTTCTTAGGCACTATACTGTAACTTGCAGGGGTTTAAAAAATGTAAATTTCCCGGGAAGATAGCCGCATTTCTCACAGATTTCCCACTATATCTTATGTATAAATTTCCCTCCAAATGGCAAAGTTTCCCTCCAAATGGCCAACTTTCCTGGGAAGGAGCTTCCCAAAATTCCCCACTTTTTCAAGCCATGACTGTAAGTATGTGAATTATGTTTTGTTGATATTGGAATAGCTTTAAATCTTATGTTAAAATCACAGCAGCCAGCAAACTCCCGCTGTGCATGGATTACACCAACATCAGGTCACACACTGCTACCATTTCAAAACACGGACATTTACTTCGCATTTCCCAAGAAAAATCGATGACCGTGTAGAATTTTTTTTGTCTAAAATGGTCCCTTTTATACCACCCGAAACCGTTCAACAGAAAAACTTCTAACCGGTCACATATTTTTGTTTTAAAACCTTATAATTAAACCCAAATATCAAATTTCCACAGACGCCTACTAAAGTCTGTTGAAGAGACTCTTATTTGAACAATGACACTCATACAATAGCTCAACGGGATGTTGTCGGCTGCTGTGTGTTAAAATAAAGTAATGCTTAATTGAGTAAGTAAATGAGTGGTGAAATGAAGATGATTAAATGGGCATTTCATGATCCACAGCCTTGTACCTTTTGAGATTTTCATATTGTTGGCCTATGTATAGTATGTGTGCCTAATCTAACATGTACATTTAATCTACTCTGGAAGATATTCATAATTTGTATTTTCCGTCAGTAAATGGAGAGAAATTACAACTGGGGAACAATTGCTCATAGCATCAAAACGCACCATCAAAATCAACTGAAATTTTGGGAATAACCTATTCTCAAGGATATCTATAGTGAACCATAACACTGAAGGTAGTACGATCACAAAATACAACTTTAAAAGTGAAATTTAGAGTTTGTCTTTAAACATAGGTAATTGCTTTGTGTCAATAAGGCCTAATAATGGTATTGTATAACTTGACCTGCTCTAATTCTTAAATATTTCTAATGAGCAAATGAATACTGACTACAATTTGTGATTTTCAGAAAAAAGTGTTTTTCTCTCTTTGCCCATTTTTATGAAAGTATGTTCATGCTTTGGTGCAAAATCTTGAATGAAATTGATATATGTTGATAATTCATATGCCAAATTACTACGATATAAAAACAGTAACTGTAATACTTCTCTTAGTTAAAGTTGTGGATATTGAAAAGGCTGATGTACCAACCCTATATTTCCCAGTCTATTGCACTATTATAACATTTTAAAGTTCCGTGGCCCAATCGCTAATAGCCTTGTCCCTAGAATCCCATATTTTACCAGAAGTGATAAATATTTTGGTGTCTGAAGAAAGCTACTATTTTTCTCATTTACCCTGTGAAATCTTGGGGCTAAAAGATGGTTTGGATGTTGTAAGCAAAAATGTGCCCAATATACAGTACTCTATGTGGCTTATAAAGCATGTTTTTCACTCTGACATCAAAACGGATTGAAATTTTGGTGCGAAACTCTACAGATGGGGTTGTGGGGCAAGGTTATCCAATCAAGATAAAAATTTTATATAATTTAAAAAAACATCTCTTTAAAAACCTAATTGTAATCTGAATTCATTGTAAAGTTTTCAAAGGAGCATCAAGACCCCGTACAGGGATGTGACCATACAGGGACGTGCCACAGACATCGGTCCCATTTTCAGCCTTCTGGTATATCAATGACCCCTTTTTTCATGCAAATTTTGGTATAGCAATGGGTTGTTTTTTCCAAATTTTCTGAAATTTGTTGGAAAATTAGTCACATTTTCTCAATAAGAAACCAAAATTTTCTAAAAATTGTTGGAAAATTAGTCAAATTTCCTCAATCTGAAGCCAAAATTGTCCAAATTTGCTTAAAATGTCAAAATTTTGCAGTGAAAATGGCAAATTGGGGTAAAATTTGGCCCAAAATTTGCATCTCTGGTATAGCTATGGGTCCCTTTTTTGGCAAAAAAAGGTATAGCTATGGGTCCTACTTCCAAAGTCTCGGGGGCACGTCCCTACCCAAACAAAGTCCCCCCAGGATCAAGACAACAAGAGGAATTTACGCAAGTCCAAAAGAATGGACACTCTGGAAAATTCAAATCGTCCTTTTGTGGATACCGACACACCTGTAGCTATATTAACTGTCTGTGTAATACAACAACATGTTGTTTTTATGAATTTGTGGTACAGACACACCTACTTACGTAGTGCTCTAATGAATTTAATCTTTCAATTTCCATGTTTGGGGTTGCTGTAAGATTAAAATCTCAAAAGTTTGCTTGTGTGTATGTGTGCACAGACGCACTCAGATTATATCAAAGTGACTTAGTTGTCCACACCCATCCTGAACAAACATACGTTATGTGTTTGTCATAAGATAGTTGGTTTTCTTGAGATAGTCAACCCCATCAGTGTGACATTTCATCATATTATGTTGAGCATTACACATTCAAGGTCTTACAAGTGAGTTACTGTGTCTGTCACCATTAGACACATTTAACCTTTGTAAGCCTCACAGACTCTGTACGTTTATAACTATAAGTGGATGTTGAGATGGCTTCCCAAATGACTACTTCAGGAAGCCATCTCAAAAGGCCAATAATGAAATAAAAATTCCTTTTACAAAGGGAAAGGGCGTGTCAAGGGGGAAATAGCCATGTAAAAGGTTTGGGAGGGATTAGGAAGAGACCATTTTGTGGATTTTTGCACGTTGACCTTATGTGATTTTTGGACACATTAGCCGAGGTATACATGAACGTAAATAATTTAACACAGAAGTGAATAGAGATTAGCATAATTTAAACAATTACAAATTAAAATTTTTAAAGGAAAATGCGAACCCAATCAAACTACAACATAATACACTTTATTAGGGAAACAATCAACGCTTATACTATCCACCACAAGGTTGCCCACTGCAGACTCACAAGCAGAATTAAAAGGAGAAGCATTCCAGATATTTTGCATGCCGACAGGAAGTAAAGTATGTTATAGGATTTGGCGCAGTACCAACGTGATACTAACATTTTGTTTTAAATAATATTTTAAAGCCCTTTAAAAAATTTAAAGCTCCCACTTTCAGCAACATTGTCACCCCAATACTTTCAATCATTTTCTTAAATTTTACATCTGTCCCACAAAGACTTCTTAAATTTTGTCAAAATTCTAAAATGTTCTCCACGCCATTGCACTATTTCAATTCAATATACAAAATTAGAACATTCGTTACGTCATGACATATGACATATCATTCCACCGTATTTACATTCTATTAAAAAGTGGGCAAATAAAAGGTCACACACAGGGAGGAAATGCACAGTACATACTAATGAGATATGTCTGTCCGATTATGCGCTTTGAAGCCCCTTGACATGCAGGTAGAAAACAAAGCCTGAGGTTTATATCAGGTTTCAGAGTGACCCAAAAAAATCAAAAGTATCTTAGAGGTTTAATGTGCGTATAAAAAATGCCGTCATAACGCCAAAACTTTAAATAAAGGTAACTGATCAATCACAATCCAGCTATTATGTTTCCTATAAAAAAAATAAGAGCCTCATTTAAAGGTTGCTGATCCAATTAAAAGCTACAACTAATGTTACCTCGAGGCCTCACTTATATACATTAAAGAATTTAAATCAATCAACCTTGGAGAGTGCAAAGATTTTGAAAAGTTTTATTCATAACATCAAATGGAAAAACATTATTAAATGGGCATTTCGTTATCCACCCCCACAGCTAGTCCCCTTGATTTACCTAAAACGAAATTAATAATTATTTTAAGAAAGATAATTTTTATATCATGACACCGGGACTCAAGCATTACAAAATAAAGCAATATCATCTTACTAATACCTTCAACATTTACCAAATTACATGGATTATTTCCTCGTGACCCGCTCTTTCCTTTTAAAGGCAGTTTTCTTTATTATTATTGATATCGCCCAAGACTTGCTAAAAAAAAAACCACTTTTTTTTTGGGGGTTGGTTGCCACAAGTGTAAGACGTTATGAATGCACCATGATCAAGCATTTACACAAATAAAGCAATATATCATCTTACTATTACCTTCACATAGACACTGTAAAAATTACGTGCCAATTTAACAGGAAAATGCGGGAAGGAGCGATGCCCACACTGGAGTCATTCAGCCGAGTCCAATGAGATGTCAACACACTTACGTATTTGCTGTAATTTGGAAATACAGGAAAATACTGAAGTTTATGTCCAATTTCCCAGGCATAATGACAAATCTAAAAGTTGAAGGACTTTATTTGAAATTTATTGAGTAACGCATCTTATTCCACTACTATGAAGTTTCAACTTATACCAGTAAGATTACTAAAAATATACGGAACAAATACTGTACATTTTTTACAGGAAAATCCTGGCAGACAATTCTGCCAACAAAAACTCGCTTAAAAAAATAGGCTGTTACAGGTCTTCATTCAAATTTACTGTATATGTTAAGTTTGATGTAATACATTTTACAACAAACTGTAAAATTTTACGTATATACACGCTAAAAAATTGTGGATAGGCCTACAAGTTAGGGTGTTCGTCAGTGCTTTTTATTCTCCCAACATCACAATCTTGTTAATAAAACTCACCAAATTAGATGTTTTAAGCGTTTTGATTAAATTAATTTTTACATATACTGTAATTTACGGAATTGATGCAGAATGCGGCCAGGATTTTCTGATAAAAGTTACAGTATTTTTTTACAGTGTCCAATACATTGATATTTCCTCCTGACACGCCCTTCCCTTTAAAGGATTGTTTATTATTATTATGATTCGCACCACGACGTGCTAATGTGGTGCCCAACATTTTAAGCATCGCATTCAATGCACTCATAACGATTAAAAGACGCTGTTACCAGCAAATCACTGAAAATTTTCAGGAACCTTCGCTGCTATTGCCCTGGATTTTCTACCTTTTGAACACTAATATTTTTTGTAAATTGTACGTTCAAGTTTTCGTTGGGCCTATCTTATTAGTACATATCCAGATGACGTAAAATTGAACAAACATTTCATTAATCTATCACACATGTAGATTTTAGAGGATATAATCGGCACGAATATTTCTGAACACTGACATTTGAAAGTAGGTCAAAACCCATGCGAATAGGCGGGTTAGCCCGCAGCTAACCCCCGCACAAAAATCCGGTAGATGTAATAAGCCCAAGTATGCAAATGAGGTATTGCTATATTGTCACATTATGCTTGACATCTAGTAATGAACTGAAATTCAGGTAAAATAGTTTGCAGATACGATGATTAATAAGGAGTGATCTCCAAATTTCACATTTGATGGGCTGAGTTCTTTTAAACAGAAATATGAGTTACAGTTGGCCTCAAAAACGTTTAATTCTGACTTGCAATTATACTAATTCTGAGGAAATGATAAAAAATATAGGGTTGCATTTAGTAACAAGGCGAGAGGTGAGTGGAATTGTTGCTTGTTACAAGAGCTAATTTCTGAAATTCCCATTTAACATGTTTTGGTCCAGATTTCAATTTCATGTGCATTAATTTTAGGATCACTACAAATAATATGGCGGTCCGGTAAGTACGTAATCGGTTTCTAAAATTGAACAAAAAACGTGGCGTTAATTGAAACAGCTGTTTGAAATGCTCAAGACTGGAAAAATATTGAAAGAAAGCATTTGTGGGAAAAATGGATGCGACCGAAGCGATTGCCTGTTCACTTTTCTGTGTCAGGGCCATCGAAGTACCCGACAAAAAAAACGTTCAATTTCTCGCTAGGTTATATAGGGTTAAGACCCAATTACGTACATATTCAAAACACAAACATAGTAACGACCCTCTGATGCAAAAAACTCAGAGAACCCCTTCGTGTTCTGGAGAATTTGAGATGTGTTCATGTACACACATTCTCTCTGACGGACTGATAACGTTAATCTCTCGCGCAGTGCCAATTTAGATAATAGCTTTCGCAGTCTGTGACACAGAATAACCGTGGGAAATACTTACCAGACTGCTGTATACAAATACAGAGGGTGTAATGGGTAATGAGAGAGGAAATGGATTTCATTATGATACAAGCTGAATAAAGGGGTACATAACAAACAAAGTACAAAATGTTATTATGGAATGACAGGGCCTGAAATTTTTGGTGAAACACTGCAGGAAGATGGGGTGCTTTCTGGAAGGGATGTCAAAAGTTAAGTGCTTGAAGAGTTTCCTAGTGGCTTTTACAGATTATTTGCAGAAAACTAGTCCAGGACAAGGGCCAGTGTGTGTATCAACAGATAGTGTGTTGTATTTGTGTAAAAGCAGAATTTTATGTGTGAACAACCATGACTGGTGATTGTATAGTTAGGTGTGACCCATGAAACAATTCAAGAATTATTAGGGGAAGATACCGAACCTACACAAAAAGAAGAAGAAGGGACTGCTCTCTTGGTCATAATTAGTGGAACCACTTGCCCTCTATTTGCCTTGTGAGTAAAATATAAGATTGTTTAAAGGGGCATTTTGTTGACTACACAGAGCCTGTCCCCCCGACTTACCTCAAAGATGTTGAGATTTTATATCATCTGAACCGTTAACCTTAGTACTCCATGTACCTAATCTTGCGGGAAATCCGGTCATCTGTAAGAAAATTCGCATTTGTATTTTCTGTCCGTAAACGGACAGAAATTACAGCACAGTGGCCTATGGGAATGTGAGAAAAATACTCCATTTTCCTCATAAAAAACAAAAAAACCGAAAGATCGGGATCAACTCAAACTTGTGAATAAGCTTTTCTAAAGGATGTTGAAGGAAAAAATGAATAAACCAGAAGGTGCTGAAATCAAAAATGACCTTTAAAGGTATTAGCAGCGATTTGCTAATCCCAAACATCGAAAAAATCATTAAAATTCATATTTTTATATTTTTGCTACTGGCATGGATATGCGAACATAACCTGCAAGTGGTTGGCTTGAAATCCGTGTATTAAAGACAAGGCAGTACTTTTTATTTGATTCTGTAATTTCTATACGTGCGTATCAAAATTCCGACTTGAGATCAAAAAAGCCTTTCCCGCTGTATATCACAGATTTTCAGCGTGATATTGTGCACTATGATCAATACAGTTTGACCTCAAACACAATCTGGATCTGGATTGGTATGTGGCGACGGACTCAGGAACAAATCCATGTAAAAGCCACGGTAGAAGACGAATGACCACTTAAATTGCTGCTAAATTGTCGCATTGCCTAATAAAGTTAGTTAACTGGGTTTTAAATGAGTTCATTGAATTGATTGAGATGATGCTATCTGGTAAACTATTCCAATCCTTACAAGTTCTGGGAACAAAAGAGAAAACACAACCATTATTGATCGTTGGTTATTTGTACTGGTGTAAACCGCAATCAGCTGTTTAGTGCAGATTTTGAGATGCCGTCGCCGTATGTCTATTTGCGGGAGACGGTATGACAAATATCCTCAAATACTTCATTTTTTTCACTATTTGGCGGTTTGTTTCAACATTAAAGCAGTACACACTTAAACTTGATTTATAAGTTAAAAAATGCATTTCCACATTTTTTTGATTCTCTAGCATTATCGCTGCTAATCCCTTTAAGGAAAACATATGTATATGTTGTTTTGTGCCTCTGTTGCTCTCTGTCCTCAATGTTGGGATACATATGTAGGACATCTGAAAGAGCGTGTTTCCAGTGACCAACATTGATCCAAGTGAGTGGGGGAACATTTAATGAGGCAAAGTGTCCCAACAATTATGACCAAGATATTTCTATGTGCAAGAGCTGTCATCATTACACTGGTTATGATGGCATCATTTCAAAAGTGGTCTTGCATTGAGTAGTACTGGCTGTAAATGTAGGTCGGGTCAAATGGCAGTGTGCATACCACTGCTATGTAAATCAAGACATGGATGTAGTATTATTGGATATTATTTTTTCGGCATAGGTCGGAAAGACCAGGAATTTGGAATGGAAATTAGAGGTTGTTAGCTTAATTCATATCTAATGTTTCCATGGTAATGGTCAAAAGCTGAAGTAGGTCGATGTGGAATGGTATGTTTGGTCACATTTAGGATTTTGGAAGTACAAAAGAACAATGCAAAATCATACAAAAGGATTTACAATCCCTAGCTGAGAACTAATATGTAGCTATTTAGGCCCAAGATATCATTCGTTTATTACTAATATTTTGACTAAACATGACATAATTAATCAAAATAAATAGCACAGCCTTGCATAGTACGACTGTAACCCATGCATACACCACTACATGTTGTCATAATATAGCAGACACCCCTACCTAAGCACTCACCTACAAGAGTTTTAAAGGGACCTTTTTCACTGACATGCTAAAAAAGATGTCCTATCACTGACCTACCATTATGAAATATATACCTTTCACTGATGGATGATGCTATGAACATAGGCCTACCTCTTGTAGCCATTTAATTGGCCTTCCTCTCATGGGTAATTCGATAACATTTTAGACTTCGGTCAGAACATAGAGTATCTTACAACGTATGTACTCCTTTGGCTTTAATTTGTGGCATAAGTACTTACAATTGAGTTCATTTTGTGAGTTCACTTCAAATATTGTGTTAAATGTTCTAAGAAGCTCTTAAGACACTGTTTAATTGCTCTACCCACTCGATTGGTTTAGCCAAGACCTGCCACTCTTGTCACAGTTAACAGGGGGAAGTAAGAAATTAAAGTGTCCTATTAGTATAAGGGCCACTTAAGGTCAACAAGCACTTGTTGAAAATATGCCGTAGCAGATTCTGAGCTGCATTCACTTGGGAGGAAGACTGTAGATCACTAGGGGAAGACACAGTAACATCATCTAAGATGCTGGACTTGGTACATTTTGCGATGCAACTGACCGTGTGATTAATATTTATATCACAAGCCTTGTGTACCACTTAGGAGATTGCATGTAGACCTACATGATAACAAAATGGTTTGGAATTTTGTATCTGGATAATTATGACCAAGATGCTTGATAAGAAAAAGGTCAACCAAAAATTGAAAAAATTTGAAAAATGGACCTAACCCCCAAAAATGGTCCATTTTTTGGACATTTTGAACATTACATCACCAAAAAGTGGACTTTTTTGTCATATTTTCTCTAAATTTTGGGCCTTTTTATCAAAAAATCGGCAAAAAGTGGACCTTTTTCCCCTTTTGTGGAATTTGGGGGTACGGGCCTCCCTGCGTACGGGCCTGGCTTGCAGGTACATAAACATAGGATTATTTAGTATTACAAATGTTAGTATAGATCTTTAGTTAAGTTAATGAGATTCCATGCTTTCAATGATGCATTATTTTAGTTGAGTGATCTATATACTTGTATTTTCTAAGAAAAGTATACTTGCAGACTCAAAACCACAATGAGAAGTACATGTTATGTCTGAATGTCATATACAAAGATTTTCTTACTCACGTGGTAGCCTATACGGCAGCTACACCATGTCTACTGCGGCAGCTACTGCACAGTACACACTGGGCTAATTGCGATGCAGTAGCTGCAAGATAGGACTTACAAAGTACGCAGTTATTACCCGGGGGGCCACTTACATACATTCCCGTGGTGTCATCCTCGAGCAGGACCTTTCAGATCTGACCCTATACGCGGATATCTTTCCTTCATTCAGACTACCCTTATCACGGATAAACCCAAAAAGCATACCCTTAAAGCGGCACTGGCACATTTTCACAAAATCTGAAATTTCTTAAATTTGCTCGCACTATTTTACACATAAAATAACATACTCAAAAAAAATCAAAGGCTAAAGACACCCATTTTCGACACCGATTTCCACATTTACAGCCCACCAAATAAATCGGCTCTTTCCCTGCCAATCCGCGCTGAAAATTGCCGAATCCGCGTTACGCACCCAAAATAACTCCGGATTATTTTCAAAAATTATTTTAAGAAAATTATAAACCTAGAATTGACCAACATTTAATTAAATTATAATGTCGTTTTCGTGTTCGTTTCTTGGTAGCATGAAAAAAAAGAAAACAAGATAGGCCCGCTGCCCTGCATGAATCTGGTCTCTGTGACTCCTTTAACGCGCGTAGCGCGGAAAATTTTGCAAATATCATGAGTTACAGAGGATTTTTGTCCACCTAAGTAAGTGTTATTGTCGCATTTATATTTTTTCGGTAACGAGAGGCCCGATCTGCCATTGGCTACCCTAAACGCTGACTTGATGAGTGCGAAAATGATACCCTTTTTGGTCATTTTGCTTGGTTTTGGGACCCTTTTCGCGGTCCGTGCGGTCCGCGCCGCGGTGTGAAAACCCTACCCTTTCCCGTGTTTTTCTGCTCGCGGATGACAACAGGTTTAGGTAGAGTGGCCCCCCCGGGAGTTATTAGGTATACAGTGATGTGGCTACTCTGCTGTACCTACCCAATGGCTACCCTGTAGTTGCCCACTAGGTGGATGTTGTGTGCAGTACCAGAGTAGACACGCAGCTACCACGCAGCTACTCCGCGGTTACCACGACGCCATTTTGAGAGTGGATGAAAATTTCATGAAATGAGGGAGCTATACACTTGTTCTCTGTTTAGCATTTTTTGAATGTTTTTTAGGAAAATCATTACGAAATTCAAATTGGGCATCATCAAAACCCCCATATACAGGCACATGTAATAAAAAATGCAAATATACGCCAAAAATATCTAAAAAACAAAATTGGCCATGAGAAATACCGCGCACGCTGAGAGCCGGTGTAACCATGTAGCTACTCCACGACGGGGGAGACAGCCGCTGTGTGTACACTATCCGTCTATGCGGCAAAAATACACGGAATCCTGGCCGGCAAGTGTACGTCTAGTGGGTAGGTAATCCATGTCTACTCGGTGGTAGCTGTGTGGTAACTACCATGAAGAAATTGGCCGTGTAGAGAGTCACACACTTTGTACTAGAACATAAATACATAGAGCCACTTCGTTGTAGCACTATAGTTTGTGGTTTGCAAGCCTCTATCTTAATGTGTCATTGGCAAGGAACTAGTTGTTAAACAGGAATGATTATCAGAATAAGGTATCGGCCACCCTTTTTGGATACAGATACCCTATTCCATAGCTATCCTGTTGGCATCCTGCCCAGGGCAAACTAAGATCTTGGTCAGCATCTCCAACCTAACAGCTGAAGCACTTTACTCCTAATCAGTGGTGGCGGCACTTCAAAGCTGGTCACCTGGGGAGGAAAAGCACTGACTGTCACCTGCATGGAAAACTGATATACACAAGGAAATGCAGCATGATAATAGCAGGCAATGCAAGGTGTCAATTGTTATCTGTGTCTCCAATGTGTCTTGTTAATTCTCTGCTTGAATTGAGATGGCTTGGACCCCGGGCCGGACCCAGGGTCTTGGAGTTGTGGTCACTTTGATTTGGGTCTGAGAAGTGAAAACTGGGCACTGGGAAGAGGTAAGGTCATGTCTTGATGATTTGTGGAGTTAATCTGGGTCTAAGAAGTGAAAACTGGGCACTGGGAAGAGGTAAGGTCATGTCTTGATGATGATTTGTGGAGTTAATCTGGGTCTAAGAAGTGAAAACTGGGCACTAAGGGAGGGGTCATTATTTACGCCAGTGGGGAATGGAGGATTTGAGGGGGGACCCGAAAAATTTTTGTAAGAGAGAGGGGGGAACGTGAAATTTTTCATCAATGCGAGAGGGGGGAAAATGAACTTTTTAAAATGTGAAATCAGCATATCAATTGGGGAACGTGAAATTTTTGAACGGAAGCGAGGGGGGGGAATGCAAAAATTTTTGCCGAAAAAAAGTTGAAATCCTCCATTCCCCCCTGGCATAAATAATGACCGCTCCCTAAGGAGGGATGAAGTCTTGTCTTCACCAATTTGTGAAGTGGGTACCAGTGGTGAAACTAGAACCCCTCCATTAGCCTTAGGTACACCATCCCACCCTCACCTTACCAGTTTGGCTTTCCTAGCCCCCGTCCTAGCCATCAAGCTAATCCCATGTAAAGTTTTTTGCCATAGGTATAAAAAATAAGCACAAAATGACACCACACACCTATCATTTTACCTCAGCAGCTAGTGTCACATGACATTTCCAGAATTGTCTTGATTGTGACCCATTTCTTAATGCCAACTCCAAAATTTCAGTTTAAACCTGTGGAAAATAAAATATTTGCAACACCATAAAGTCATGAGTACAGTAATAGAGCAATTGTCCCATAGACCGTATTCAATATGACGTCAGCCACAAGACATGTTGTTGGACAAGATGCATACATTTCAGGACTATAATACATTAAGCTGTCAATCGATCCATGTTTAGCGATTGCACAGGGATCATTGACAGGTGAATGTATTGTAGTCCTGGAATGTGTCTATCTTGTCCACCAACATGGCTGGCTATTGAATACGATCTATTGATTGGATGTGGTTTGATTTGTGGCATACATGCAAAAGCACATGTTTTTCTCTACATTAACAGTGTATATGGTACACACACCTGTCCAAGCTAGCTTATGAGGTTTGAAATCCAAGCCAAGAAAATTGTGTATGATAGGCAGTGTTATACATAAAACATAACACCTCAATATGGCTGGACAGACTTGATAAAAATGTAGGTCACACCAAGGGAAATTTTGATCTAGGAAAGGGATATAGCTGATGGAGCGTGCGTACAAGTATGTTATGTGGGAAGTGTATGTCTATCATGTGAATAAGCTATTAAATGGTTATAGTCAGTTCAGAAAATCTTGGGATGGGGTTTTGGACTTGTAATTCAGATGTGATATTGGCATCTGTGCATTTTTAGTCAGTATATATGAAATGCATAATACATTGATGTTTGCAAGGGATGTAAAATGGAGCAAAAGGGTTAGAGGTGCATTTTATGATCCTGGCACCCACTTTTTTTTATTTGTGGTTCAGCGTATAACCTCAAAATAGTTATTTCATTTGATTGTGATAGTGTATTTTCATGTTATGATGAAAGTTGCATTAAAGTTTACAATAAGCAACTGTGTTGTGAACAGACAGAAAACAAAATTTCAGATTCTTTCTTGCAAATACAGCTGTATCTGCAGGTAAAAATAGGTACATGTACAACTTAGACCAATGATTCAAACAAGAGTAAAATCTTACCTTGAAGTAATTCAGGGGACAGTGTTATGATAGTGGGGACGGTAGTACTCAGATATCATCTGAATGTGCAAATCTGGATAAAACTCTGAATTTTGGTACACAAGTACTTATGCATTGATAATCAGAAACATTGATGGAAGCACTTGCCACACCCCTTTCATGGCCCCCCAGCTTGGAGTTCAAGGTTACACAGGGGTAAAAATTTAAAATGTTCTGATTGTGTTGAAAAGCACACCATGATGTTTGTCTGGTTACAAGGATTCCAAAAAGGTATAGTTTATACTACCTATGGCTTATAGTTTTAGAATTATGGGGTAAAAAATGTAAAATGGTGAAAAAGTCAATTTTGGTATGTACAGGGTCAAAAATTAAAAGTTGCTCCAATTTTTGTAAAACGTGGATCAAGTTGTGTTTGGTTATTAACCAAAATGGCGAATAAAGTCAACAGCTATTGGCAGCTATTGGATTCTATTGACCTGTGACCTATTTTGTTGGATAACTTGAAAACTAAGCATAACAGATAAGGCAAACTATTCCTTATTTCAATCCTTTAAGCTAGTTAAACGATTTGCACCACATATTACCTGAATCAAAGCAACTTTTAACTTTTGACCCATGTACAAACCAAAATTGACTTTTTCACTATTTTTACAGTTTTTACCACATAACTCCGAAACTATAAGCCATAGATAGTGTAAAGTATACCTTTTTGGAATCCTTGTAACCAGACAAACATCATGGTGTACTTTTCAACACAATCAGAACGTTTAAAATTTTGACCCCTGTATAACCTTGAAACCCAGGCTGAGGTCCATTAAGGGGGCTTGGCAAGTGCTTCCATCAATTTTATGGATTATCAATGCCTAAAGTACGTGTGTGCAAAAATTCACAATTTTATCCAGAAGCGCACACTCTTTCACTTCAGTCCCCTGCTAATGAATCTCAAATTCCCTTATAGTCAACAATTTTTGAATTATAACTTTAATAATAACTCTCTTTAGGGTTAATGGAGTATTACTGTACACATGAAAATACAATTGTATTTTGGGAATGTGTTCATTAATTGCACAATTTTGTGTTTATTTTAAGTGACACCCAATACGTGGATCCTGGGTTTCCTACCAGAAATCACTTTTTACCGAAATTCCCATCCCACTATGCACCAACAATGTACGAGTAGATAAAATAAATAGCGCAAATATATTCTATGGTGTTTTGTGTCATACGGTCATTTTTCTGTCAACTGTGCGAAAACCGTTTGCTGTACATAAATTTTACCAGTAACGAGTACTCTTTGATTGCCTTGTAATTTTTTGCGCCACAAAATGTGCGCGTAGTTTAAAGGAGGCGCACTAAACCGCGAGCGTGCATGGAGTGATGCATATCTACTCGTACATCGTTGGTGCATTGTGGGATAGGAATTTCGGTAAGAAAAGATTTCCGGTAGGAAACCCAGGATCCACGTATTGATGTAAATCAACATGCTTTCAGTTTGAAAGTATGTAGTGGTTCATCGACTTGCCTTTCACCAATGCGGCCTGAGTTTGATTCCCTGCGGAGCCAGTGTCATACATAAATTTGGTTGCCGATCCATACCTGTCCACACAAGTTTTCTTTGAGACCTTTGTTTTCCTCCTGCATCTGAAACCAGATTTCTTTCCATGAATCTTTCATTCTCGTTCTTGTTGTAGCATCCAAATACACCACAATGGAGCCCTGAGCACTTTGATGGATATGTCATGCATTATAAGAGTTAAATATTGTTTTACTAATATAAGTATTATTATTATTAAAGGAAATTGGATTTTTGTTTTTCTTTTAGTTCCAGGAAGAGTGAATAATCTGGAAGTCCGTCCAGGCCCAGGATATCTCTTCCTACAATGGGATGATCCTCTTGAACCAAATGGGAACATACTAGGATATGTCATTGAGTACAGGGCACAACCTGATGAGACGGAGACTGTAATTGCCGTAACCGTGGATACAGTCCCAACACCTGGTAAGTTACCTTGTATATAATTTCCAAGATAAGATTTGTAAAAATGTGGTCAAATTTAGGATCAGGGGCGGCGCCAGGGTAAAATCATAGGAGGGGCGAACATCATAGGGGGGGGCGAAACAGTACAAAATGAACTCATTTTGGTTAAAACCCCCTAATTTTTGCGCAAAACCCCCTGTTTTTCCTAAATTTTGAAAATCTCAGGGGGGCAGCCGCTCCCCCGCCACTCCCCTGGCGCCGCCCCTGTTTAGGATAGGTGACTAATGCGTATATGGACATTCATTATACATACAATCTTCCCATACTCAGCAAAAGAATAACATAACAAGAACTGTGAAACATTATCTGCTCCATGTTCCACGTGCATGCATGTGTGTGCAGAAAAACATTCAGTGTATTTCTCTTGAGACCAATTTTCTGGTTTATTCCAGCAAAGGGATTAACTTGGCTCGTTAGAAACAGTCGTTCTCTGGCATTTTCTTGCTAATACAGACAAAAGTTTTCACTGGCATTTATTATGTCTGGAATCAAATCTGAGACGCGTCGTTAAAATGTTGTGCGTTGACCGCGTATGCACAGCTGCACATGACCTAGTAACAAGCGTCCTTGTAACGTAAATACATTAGCGCAATTGGCCAATTCAGCAGAGGTCAATTGTACTTCTGTTGCGGGCTACGCTCGGCGCAAACACTCACTGCGATCAGCGCATGGTGACGCGTCTCTTGATTCCAGACATATTAGCCTTCTTTTTGAAGGAAAATGCCAGAGAAATTATTCAGTTAATGCCAAAAGAAACACACCAGTCCGGTAGGGTGCATATACCAGTGAGAAACCGGAGTTGTAATAGACACTATAGACAGGTTGTGATAGTTGCACCAGAATGCTGAATGTGTTTTTAACTGAAAATTGTTGATGATATGTGTCTTGTTTGCTTACTGTTCTACTTGTTCACCCTCTCCTAGTATTTGATAGGCCTGTCAAGTACCAAGTGAAATTTTAACTACCAGATACATGTAGATACAATTTCAAGTCATTGTAAATTTTGTGCAAGTAAAATATACTGTTCAGATGCTTTGTGTATGTAATACTTTCTATATTTAATCTATTAGCTTCTATTGCTCTATACAGAGCTGGCTTGTTAGCTCAATTTGTTAGATTTTCCAGTAATTTGGAGTATGCTGGTTAGAATATGGCCAAGTGCATGTTTTTTCCATGAGTACTAACTGTGTGAATTCTCCTTTGATAAACATGTGCACCTAATGTTGTATGTGGAAGTCATATGAGTAGCAGCTTCCCTTTAAATCGCTATCATGTCAGTTTTCACAGCTGTTTGACCCCATGCCCATTGTCTCTTACGTTTAGAACCAATTAAGCAGTGGGGACCAAATTTTGACAATTGATATAAATAGGGACGTGCAAGAGCTATTATCTCTGCATAAATCAGGCAAATCCATTGCGGGAATCTTGCCATATAGGCCTACAAAGATCATGATTTGTATGTTATAGCACCCTCTATGTGCCCATTCTCCATAGAAAGACATGGAAAACTAGATTTTTAAGAACAATCATAATGAAATTTTCTTAAAATTTACACAGGATATAGTTAGTTGGCCTAAAAAATCCAAATCATGTTTTCAAAAACTGTTTTGCCACGCCGGCAATATTTTTGTGTTTTATTCTGGTTTTGTCATAATAAGAAACTTTCAAACAGCTGTTTTTTCCTCCAGTGCGAGAGAATTTATTATGCTTTTCACAATAAGTTAAACAAAATGGACAACAGGATTATGGAGACAACACTGTCAAAATCTCTTTACCAACTGATATTTTGTAAATGCTTCTCGGAAACTTAAATGGTTTCAGACATGAGAAAAAAAGATAGCAAAAACTGAACAGTTACCCACCCTACTTATTTCTGAAAAAAATGTGTAATTAGTTTTAAGGTGGAAGATTACATTAATGTAGACATAACATTTTACATACAAGAACTAGAGTATTGCCCTATCAGTTCTTTTCTAATAGGGTCTTCGTGCTTTTATCTTCCTCGAGTCAGTCAGCAGTCTCAGCTTTTAAATCAAAAGACGTTCAGTGTACGCACAAGCATGTATGAAGGTATTGGGCAAACACAACATGCAAAACAACTGGCTGAGTGTGACTGAATGGACTCTAATATAATGTTGTATGTTTTCACTGGAATATGTTCGAAAATGGTCCATATCTAGTTTTTATAGTATCGTCCAGCCTCGTTATTTTATATCTTGTAAGGAAAATTTTTAATGTTTCTTTTTCTGGAATATTTAATGTTTCCATTTTTTTTCACTCGAAGGCTATATATAATATCCGAAAGTCTGTCTTTAATTTTAAGTTTAGGCTGTTCTTTCCTGTGCACACTTTTCAACCTTTGCAACCCCAGGCACAATAGTAAAACGTGTATGCAATGCATAGGGTTTTTCACACTCGTTGGGTACCTAAAAAGGGAGATTCCATTTTGTTTCCATGCCTTCGCAAGGTATAAATGAAGTATAGTGATTGAATAACGTACATTTTTCAGGAGGGTGGTGAAATGGATCAAATGATAGTTCTTCTGTTGTTTTAATTGTTTTGATAAGGCAACTTTGGGTTTTTATAGAAATTATCAACTTAGAGATTCAACCATGATGTAGAGTTGTTCAGAAGGAATTAACAATGATGCACCCCATGTGTTTGCATTTTTTGTCTTGCAAAGTTGGTTGCGAGTTGTCTTTAGCCACTTTGACATGATAACAATTTTGGGATGTGTCAAGTGCAGAGTTTTAATTCCTGATGAACCACGGTGCATCATGGTTGAATCCTTTTCATCACATCATGATAGTCGCAAGCCCCCATCGTGCCTATTGCTATTGAAACTACCGACACCTGGTGCGAATCTATTCACAGGTGACCCATTCGTACGTTGGAGATTGCTACCAGGTGGGAGTTCTGTCATAGTGTGATGTGAATTGTCTGGTTCTTGAGATCTAGCCAGGCAGTGTACCATGTCTGTAAGATGTTAAATGGAGAGCTGGAGAGGTTTAGCAGCAATGTCCACAGAAAGCTGTCAACGACGCATCTCTATTGGTTCTCTCGGCAGCTTCCCCGCGACTTCTCGGTCGTGGTTAAACTCTTGCAAGGTTTGCCTGGTGCAGAGTGTTCATTCCTGAGGTACCACTCTGCAATCATGTTGAATTCTTTTCAATTTTTATAGTTTCAAGTGGCCGTAATTATATGCATCCCCCCCGGGTTGAATCGTTTTCATCAACAACGCAATATCATAAGATCAACATTTTTACACACAGCATAACAATTAAAGGCAAAATGATTGCTTCTATTTCATATAAAATGGTTAGAGTGGTTAAATAGCCATTTCATATATCAAATGTTGCAATATAAGTAACACATTTTGTGGGCCGCCAGAGATAGCGCAGGACCAATAGCAATCCGCTTGTGCGTGTGTATGTGTGTGTCAAAAATTGTTAAGTTTTTGTGCGTGTGGATGTGTGTGTCAAACACTTGTTAAGTTTTTTTTTTAAATTGCCCTCATTTGAAAAGTTTAACTATTCAATTGGAACAACTTCTGTCATAGGTGGCACAATGGGATCCCTCATCGGTGATGAGGTGAAGGGTCATGTTGAAAGGTCAAGGTTCATGTGAGGTCAAGTGAAAAAAAATGGGGGGCCTAAAAAAGTAAAATTGATCTAAATTGAAAAACGTGAAGTTCAATTGGAACCAAAACTTTTGTCATAGGTGCACCATGCGATCCTCATCTGTGATGAGATCAAAGGTCACGTGCCAGGGTCAAAGGTCATGGGGCGGCCACAGCTGATAATTCTGTGAATATAGCGAGCGCGAAAGCCGAGAAAACCGTCGAAATTCGTAGTTAAAATTAATTAATTTTTTTTTTTTTTTCTTTCTCTCCCTTTTAAAGGTGCTGTCCGATTTATGTGTATTGTGTTCTCTTACTTGTTATGAGAGCCTGTCACTTTCACATACATCCCTCAGTACCCGTGGGAAACAACTTGGCGGTTTTGATGGCAGACGCAATAATGCTGTTGCAAGCCTATTAATACTGTGCTAATTTGGGTTTTAACCACTAACGGCGGTTTTTTGTTTATATCTTTGGAATTAAATGGGATTGAGACTCAAATTCATGATGACAATGATGAAAAATACGGACTTTCATCTGATATCAACATCGATACTACTACTTCCTTGTAAATCAGGGGGGTCCCCAAGACGACGGAACACGCCCCTTTAATGATCCTGCTCAGTCCCACACAATTTCAAAATACAATCTGGTCATATTACCAATCAAGTGTGATGCTGTGTTCTAAGCCACACATCCAGACCTGTGAGCAGTGCGTACAGATGCTGCACTCTTGGTTAATCACTGATAACAACATGCTTGTTTAGGGTAAAATTGTGGTAAGTTGGGACACACTACATAAGTCCCTCAATCAAGAACAAAATTTTGGCAACGTATGACATGGTGTGTCCAACAATATACGTAAACAGGTTCTGCTTTACATTCACACTCAAAATTGGTTTATTCGATCTTTAAAGTGCTTAAAAGGTCAAGGTCAATACTGACCGCGATTTAGTGCCAAAAATCCTGCGAATTATTTCTTATTCAAGGTGTTAATTGCTAAAAATGCAAATCTTTTTACTGAAAAGTAAGAAAGTTTAAGTCTATACATTTAATCTATGATAAAATTAATGTTTTTATCAACAAGTTGCCAAAACATTATAACAAAATTCTGCCAATTAATATGCAAAGAGCTAATTTTTAATGCTGCTGTCCACTTACCCCACATGAAAATCACTTAGGGTAAGTGGGACAGTGCTATTGGCTTGGTACTTATAATTATTTTTGTGTATATTTTTGAGAAACATATAAATTATAAGACCATAATGTCATTATAAACACAAATAATATATAAAAATAAAATACGTATAAACCTAAATTTTTAAAAATATTAATTTTAA